>JAMKCH010016636.1:0-54130 GCA_023653785.1 Ophioderma brevispina | reverse complement strand
TGTTTCAAGTCTCTGTGCGTACGGCGGGGTCCCAGAATTGAAAGAATACGATGATAGTTAGGACTAGAGTTCGGGCCGAAATTTAGTTTTATTAGAACCCTTACAAATTTGGTATCGATGGAAAGAGGGTAAAAAGAAAGACAATGGTGCAAAAATAACTCATAGCTTATAATGCTGGTTGATGCTATTAGGAAGTTTCGTACGTACAGTTACACCCAGCGAATGTGTGTCTTCAGCTTTGTCAGTACAAACCCCAGCAAACAAGGACGGACATAGGATTGCAACAGCAGCAGTTTGTTGACATCATTTTACTGTTTACCTTACTTAGACCGGGGTAGCACGAGTCATCTTGCTTCTTCACAGTGGTGGCGACTTTGTTGGTCCTTTATCATTTTGCACTTGGGATTTTTATCATTTCATTGTTTAACTATAGGCCGCCCGTTCGAAGCAAGGGATGCTCTTTATCTTTCTTCCTAGTTTAGGTGCAAAAGGGACTAGCGAGACGTTTTTGATTCGGATCCATAACATCATATTATGCGCTGTGGTTCTCCCAACCCTAGAATTACGTGACCAAAATCTCTTAGTTCTGTGAGGTGTTGATGTGGTCGCAGAAATCAGCTGTCATAGAAAAATTGCGGATTTAAAGAGTGAAAAGTCGCCCGTCAGACTTGATTATCGCAGCCGTTCGGCCATTGTCTTTTGTACCACACGGGTGGCGGGCTGTCCCCAGAATGAACTGCAGTTTGCAATCAGGCTTATAATGCAGCGGCCTATGTGAAAGACACAATGTAAAAAGCGAAGCCAGATGCATTTATAATGCATGAGATCGCTCAGACAGGAGAGCACTACTTGAATACAAAGACTGTAAGTACTGGACAATGTATAAGTGCAATTGTGTGTGCACCGTGGCAAGCCAAAACCATAAAACAACATATTGGATCCCATTCAATAGGTATCCCATAATGGCATATGATTGGGGTGAGAAAACTCTTCCTTGACATAGTCCCTTTGTCCTCATGTCAACAATAACACAGAAACTTCTGAAATTGTGTGCAAAATTTCCAATTTCTCTGATTTTCTTGATATTGAGCATTGAAAAAAATGTTCTAAGGATGCAGTGGATTGTGTGGTATCATGTCTATGTGAAAATTCTAGGTAAGTCGGGCTCATATTTATTGTATTTAGGAAGACTGAGCAGTAAACAAATGACATTGGTGTCCACACGCTAAATGGGGAGAGTATACAGTGGTTTTCAATACTCCTTCCTCTGAGTAGTGGGTTATCTCCCACTAACACAGATTCGATGTGACGTAAAGGTTTGTGCTGTACAAAATGCTTGTAAATTCCAATTGTACCAGTGGACCGGGATTTCCCTTAATTTTGGACAAAATAAAACTTACAATGTAGATCGCTTCATGTCATTTTGAAGAGCATCAAAATAATCTAACCAAAAGTGTTTTAAAACGGTTACAATAGGAATAAACCATGAGGAGTTACCGTTTCAAAAAATTGCCCAAAACTTTTAACCACCATTTCCGAAATCTAAAGCACAAAAATCCTAAACACATGAAATAATGATGGATTAATGATGATGATAATAATTAATTCATAATATTATATTAATAGAGTAATTAAAATTAATAAAAACATAACAGTAATCAATTTATAATAATAATAATAAACACCCAAACAACTAATAATTACATTGTAGGTTGGAAGTATCACAAAAGTAGTGACAAACAGTAACAAAAAATCAATTCCTGGCTACTTATTAATAAGTCATTTGGCCAGAAACTTCACCAAAGAAAAAAAGAAATGATCAGCGACAGTAAGGTATCAAACAGAAATTAATTGCACACATTGGAGCAACATGACAACAAAATAAATAAACTCATTTCATTCATCAAATTTAAAGCAATTTCTTCCCCCACCACATGGCATCAGACCCTACTATTATGGTACAGAAATATCAACCCAACGTCCACAACTGGACAAACTTTAAACACAGAAAAAAAATATAAAAATTATGGCAAATATATCAAAACATAATAAAAAGGAACTTTATAGTTAATATAAAAGATATAGACAGAAGCAAAAAAAATCAGTGATACATTTAGAGGTTTTTTCCTAATTACCCCTTCATCTCACAACACTTTAATAAAATGCCGGATGAGGAAATGTCAGGAATCCTATAGACTACTGGGGACTTGTATTGCGACATCTTCCCAAAAACAATCCACAATTCTGCCTATTCGGCAACCTTCAATCATCACCAAAATTGGCTGAATGACTAATCAAGTTCAATCTTTGAAGAATATGAGTTTTGTTATGGGTTGCGGGCATCTTATGTAAGATTTTCATGGTTTTGAGACAAAATTAACTTAATTTTCAACCGTTCAAAACCCCTTTTCACCATATCATTGTCAACTCGCCATCAAAAGGTTTTGGTATTGATAGATAGCTATTGATTTTTCTACAACGTCATAAGCTTTGAGTAGCATTATTGGTCATGTGATTGAAGTTATCAATGAAAAAAAAAAACAATGCATCGATGACACCCATTTCAAGATGCGCCGCCGAGTGAACTGAGATTTCGTCGCGCTGAAAGTAGGTGAAGTAAACGGGATTTAAAGTGCATAAAACTTAATAATTTTGCTTCAAAAAATAACAAATGAGAAGAGATACTTTAGCTATAGGAAAATGATATTCTTGTTAATTTGCAGATTGGAAAAGTGAAAAAATAAAGACAGTATGGTGGACCGGTATTTTACGTGCAGGGCAGATACGGACATCAAGTTTGCCGATTGTTGGATTCCTTACTCTAGTCCGTTTTAAAAGTAGGCCGAGGTTGCTCTGGTTTTTCCGCTACGATAGCCCTATTATATACCTCCTATATAGATCCTGTCCTCTGATTGGTTAAAGATGGAGGCATAAATCAGAGGCTTCAAGAATTGAACCAAAAAATGAACTATGCCCTTGGGAGAGCGGGCATAGTCATGGAACGTATGCCCGGGACACCTTCCCAGCTTAAACTAAAAGACTGTTTGTTTTTTTTTGTACGAATATTATGAGTGTACATATACTGAAGCTGGTGTAAGAGATAGCATTTTGCATTTTGCCGGATTGCCGACCAGCCTGGAGTCTGCCGAACTGACAGTACGGAATAAACAAAAGATGTAGGTCAAGTCTGATGCAGGCCTGGCAAGGAAATGGCTGAATCGCAGGACCGGTATTCATGCTATATGAGCTTGTAGAAGATCTGAAAGGAATCCGAGATGCAGCTCAAAGGGCTAATAACCAAAACGGCAGGAAAATACACCGTGAAGATATTCGAGGATGATATTGACACCGATAACGGCCATTGCAGGCCGTGTAAAAAGTTGATGAATTCGGAGTTGTACGCATCTGCCAACAAACAAATGCAAGAAGTCGATTACGGTGATCCGTTTTGACTCCAACATTCACTCCGACCAAGGAAATAGTAATGTGAAACTGTATTTTTGGAAAATTGCAGTTATCAATCTTGCCAACCAAGGTTTTTCTAATCAAAATTGTATGAGGATTCCAAAATCATGGGTGTCATTTTTTAATGGGTTCTTGGATGAATTCTAGGGGAGGCAAGTTTACACTGGTTACAAGGGGAACTATAAAAGGGGGCAAAAGGTGTTTAAAGTATACCATCATGTTCAGTACCTTTTCAAGGATTACAGCAAGGTATAGTTGCCATACCCGAGTGTTGATAGTCAAGCGTTACAGGTAAAAAGGGTCAAGGTACCACTGGGGGTAAAATTTCAGATTCATGGGTTTGTTCTAAAACGACGGCCAAATTGTTCGTCTTACTGTACAGAAGCCGAAAACATATAGGTCGCGTTTTTAATGACGTTTGATAATAATAGAGAGCAAATATGGACATGGTCCACAGGGTCTATGGGAGACAACCAGTCATATCTCTAAAGTCTCACTTTGAAAGGTGAAACACAGAAAACTAATTGTCTTATTTAGATATGACCCAATGAAACGATTAAAACCAGTTTCACCAAAATCGGACCATTTATAAATAAGGACCGTGACCTTTCTGAGGCCTATTGTACTAAAACAATAGGGCGTAAATATGGCAAATTATACCTTTTAGAAAACTTATGAGGCCGAACAGACTGGTATAATTTTAAAACAATTTTAGCACTTTTATTGTTTACCCATGTAAAAATTTTTGGCCCCTTTAAAACCCCAAGAACACATTTAAAAAATGACACCATGATTTTCTGAGTCTCCGTGAAATCCTGTATTGGAAAAAACATTGGTGTCAAAATGGTATATGAAAAAACTAAACCAAAACATCCACTTACATTTCCCCATGTACTAAAAGGTGATTGCTAATTTCATAAGTTTGGGACCCTAAGTTACACAAAATCGTAAAACCATGAATGCGCCATGGCCTACACATACATGATATTATAGGCTGGGTTAGCATCCTGGCTGAGAATAGAATGTCCTTTTTTCAACCAATCAGTTGGGCAAGAAATTATATACGTTCGGTATATAAAACAAATATTGACGCTTTTTATTCGGAGCATGGTTGAAAACTATCGGCCCTCGGTGATCTCGAAACCATACTATGCCCCTGGCTTCGCACTCGGGGCCATTGTATGGTTTAGAGATCACCTTGGGCCTATTTCAACCATGCCTCATGAGCAGTCAAATATTTGTATACTATCTCCCTACAAAGCCGGAGAGGCAGTACCGTAAAAAAAACGGGATCCACAGTCCACCATATATGTGCCACAAAGTCACGAATTGGTACCTTACGGATCCTCTATGACACGAAATCTGCTATGAAACCCTGATCATGCTGAAGGTCTATTTAGCATCCCTACAAGCCTGACAAGTACAAGCTCGATTTAAAAAATACAACGGTGCACAGCTCAAGCGTACATCCGTGAAATGTTGACCCTAAAGGGCACGAAGTGACCGAAAAATTGAAGCTAAAACACAGTCGTCTCCCACGTCCAAGAACTTCCGGTTGTATGTTCGTAATTTATTGGTATCAGCGAAAATAAGCGTTGCTCGTGCCTTATTCTAAGGAAAAATAAAACCGGGAACACAATCCAGGGCCGACTCACTGATCTAGTGGGGCGACTGCTATGTTTAAATTGAATTTTTAACGGTTAAGAAATCACCGTTCAAAATCATCAGATATTAACCATGAATGGAAAATCAGTCAAGGAAACAATGTGCGTATAATCCCGGGGGGGCCCTGACATTGGAAAAGGGTACGCTACAGGTATGTGCGGCCATTAAGACCCCTTTTAGAGGTCTCTCCAACCGTTCCCAAGACCCTAGGTTGACGCCTAAATCAAGTTCTTAAGGTCCCCTTTTCAGAAAATATTTGAACTCAGAAGCTGAATGGAATTTTAGCCAATTTAGCTCCCAGCCTGCAAATCTCAAAATTTCAGTTACCAAGCCCTACTTTCGGAGAAAAAATCTGTTCCAAGCCCCCAATTTCGGAAGGAAATCGGCGATCCGCACATCCCACCTGAAAAAAGTTGAGTGCCCCCCCCCAGGGCGTTAAATATAAAAATAATTAGGGACTACATCAAAGGTAAAGAGTTTCATAAAGTGCTGTATTTGTACTGATTCTGGATTTGCTTATTCCGCTTCGGATCCGCTGCGCACCATCCCGGTTTTCAAAATAGAGTAAGGCAGTAGCATTGTGAGGAGGTAGGGACGGACGACGTGCATGAACGATACGTGAAACAGCTATTTTAAAGTAAACGCCTTTTCATGTTTTCAATATCGTGGGAAAGAACGCATGAATGTAAACAAATTATAAACTGCAAAACATATGTGTCCCATTTATACATGGTGTAATATTTTAGTCCTGTATTTAGGTGTATGCAAATAAAAGTAATTTTATTGGCCCCTTCATAGCCGGGATGGCGGGCGGGGGCTGACATAACATCGCGGGGGTTTGCAAAAACAAAACCATCAAAGTCTGAAGTGAAGACAGTCGGGTACAAAAGTGCTCAACTCGGGCGGATGTCGCCAAATTCGCCGTTGTCGCTCAATTGGGCGATTTTCCATCGAACAAATACGGCGAGGTTTGCTATTTTAGAAAATTCAGTGAGATCACCAAAGGCAAATGATTCTTCACAAAATTATTTTGCAATTAACTTAGATAAAATATCAAAAAATCTCAGTGGGTCAAAAAAATTTTCAATTGAGGGACTTTTCTGCACTACATGAGGTAAATTCACCTCGTTTCATCGACTTTCAGGGAAATCCCAGTCACCTATCTTGAAATAAAGTCCAGAAATGAGTGGATGAGTCGATTTGCATATGACTTGTGTCCAATTTTAACCTCATATCAGGATAAAAAGGTTTTAAATAGCACATAACTTTTCCATAAGAATGACAGACGAATTTTACATCGCGGTGCGTAGTAATATGAAATGTTGAAGCAGGTTAGCTTCTGCATATGTGCAGTAGGTCCGAAAAGCTCGGCACAGGCCTGACACATGTTTGCCAGTAACAGCAAATATGGCGATGCCACATACAAAAAAATGCTATGGAAGTAATCCAGCAGCTTTCGAGTACGATTATGCACTTTGAATTGGATTTTTACAAAAATCATTACTGACGGATAAAAGGTGATATATATGTACTATAATCCGAAGTTTTATTCAAAAATGGTTGAGCATGATTTTTTTTGGGAATATCGCCCAATTCGCCGTAGCCGCGCATCGGGCGATCGCCCGGATGAGCGCTGGTCCCAACTGCAAGGGACCGTCCTTTGTTATTGTAATAATATCTTTATTATATGTAAGAAAGCAGGAGTCCGTCTTCTCTGGTAAAGTAATTCTCTTAGCACGTCCGATCTTCCATGTCTCGAGACTACTTCAAATTCAATAGTGGGAAATGTATATCAATACGGATCAGTAAAAGCCACGAGCGATGAGTACCAATGCTGTCAGCCGTACCCGGACACAAAAAGTGCACCAATGAAGCCCACAAAGTTATTATACTGATAAACACCGTGTTAAAACACTTAAAATAAAACATGATGGTAAAATTACAGGACATTAACTGAAATATAAGACAAACAACTTCCATAAATTGCGAAATGATAATTATTTTCCGGTGTGTTTTCTTGTGATATGATAATTTTACAAATGAACCTAGATGCATTTAAATTTCGTACGAAATCAAGTCAAGAAGATAAGCCTATGCATGGGAATGAGTTGTTTTGTTTGTTCATACAGAAAGGATACACAAAAAGGATTCGAAGTTGCATTTTTATATAAGAGTATTAGTAGGAAATCATCGCAAAGAATGAGATAGAATAATTCATTTTTATTAATGTAGAGAAATGGCTGCATGTTGTTGTTGTAAATGATGTCCCCTCTTGGATTCCTTATAGGCTAGAAGTATAAAAAATAGCAATCCAAAAAAGGGCGTTGGGAATTCCAAAGGTTAAATCCAATTGGTTTCACACCATTTAAGAAACAACTAGTGATAAATACAATTTGATCAATTTGGAAATCTTTATGAGACGATACACTTTGTAAACATGTTTATTGTTATAACATTTTAATTCAACAACAAGTGATTGAAATAGAATCGGCCGCGGTCACCGCGGGACTGTACTGTTTACAAATGCTAAAAGTTTTGTAATTATATCATAAAGTAGGCCCTGACTAGGCTCTAGATTAAGGCTATATTATTTTTTTATGCCAATAAATTAATGTGTTTATAATGACTATGGACCCTGGAAATTAAACCTGCATTATCGAAAGCGCTCGTCGAGATCAGTCTCCAGTCAATACATCCTGTAGTATTTGTTTAGCTCCCGGGATTTAGTTGACATGAGCCGACACGACATGTGACACGACCGCGGCATCTATCTCTTGCCACTACAGTCAGTGATCGATCACATCGACTCCGCAATATCCCATGAAACATGAGCTCGTTGAGATGTCCACGACCGAGACGACCAGAGAGGGTTGCTTATTACAATAACAAAGGAAGGTCCCTCGACTTTGAACGTTTTGTGGTTGAAAACAAAGGGGACAAGCCCAGGGAATCCCCGAATCGCCGTGAAAACAAAATGCCGCAAATTGCTTATTTAAGTTCACGGCACTCGTAATGTTATGACACAATGCGTGCAGCGCGCATCGAATTACGCACGTTGTTGCCATTGCCGTTGCCAAGAGCTTTTGTCGAACTTACCGGCTGTCCCGCTCCGGGCTATAATATAGCTCATCAACATAGTACATTATCATACTAGTGCCGTTACGGTCCACTTTTGTATTCCCCAACACACACAGCGGTCACAATGGACGTGTGGACCCCGAGAAATCATCTCCATGTATTTGGAATCGCCAGTCTCAATCAATTTGCCAATCTCCTGTGTTAAAACTATAATATCCGATATTTTCGTACCAACGTCTTTTTAGTATGTAATTTTTCTCTAAATTACATTGTAAATGATACCAAAACACATTGAGGAAAGTTGTCCGTCGAGACAAACATGAAAAGCCAATACAAAAAATACACCCTCGGCCATTCTCGGCCATGCAAACTCAATGATAGATTCACCATCCGTAACAAAACCTCACTCTCAACAACTCCGACCAGTGTTCGCCAGTTTTTCTTCCTAGGCCGGAAAACACGTTTTTCGCGGTGTTTTTTCCCACTTGGAAGAAACGGGTTTCTTCATTCCAGTGTTCTTTCCCTGAAATGCGGAAAACTAAAAAATCCACTTACAATTTTCTGTTTTAAATATATTTTTTTTATTTTTTTTATTGGTTTTATATTATACAGTGAATGAAATATATGAAGAATTTAAAATAACCATTCATGGACCCCCCCCTACCTACCCCATGCAAATTGCATATTAACTCATTTATTCCGAAGGCCTAATATAAAAAAAATACTGAAGAAACAGATTCTCCACTTTTTCACACAACCACAAGCCAAGCAGAGACCCTTGTTAAGACTTGACCCTCTTTCAATTCTTTCTTTAAGCAAAATATGTTATAGTCCTGCCTAACCCAGTTTCTCACCCACTAAGCTTACATTTACAACAAAGAACAATATTGGTTGCTACTTTAATGATTTGTGTTTTAAACTAAACAAATTGGCCATTTCAGATTTTAAAACAAGGCTTTTTTCATTGTTTGGCAATCTACAATTACACTGTGGATGTATAAATGTGCAACTGGAAAGACTGAAAATTTGTTAAATTATCAACAATTATCAATCTGTATAATTTTGATTGGCACGTCAAAATAAAATTGTGAACAAATTTTACTATATACTTGCAAGGTATACTAACATGCTATAACCTTGGTACAAATTAATTTTTTGAAAAAAAAAACATATGTAAAGTAACTAAAAGTAGCTTGATGATTTGAAAGTGCAAAGCAGATGAATATGGTGCATTTATGTTTGTTTTCATAATACATTTCTTTATTCTCCAGTTTTCTTCCAATTCCAGTTCTTCTTTCTTCCGGAAGAAACTGGAAGAAACCCCTTTTTTCTTTCCGTTTCTTCCATTCTTCCGGAAGAAAACCGTGCCATATTGTTTTCCACAACGCCACGCCCAGGTTTGTTGACCGTTATTTTTTCGTACTCACATGTCAATCAAGATTATGAATTCCTCTTCCTTGAAGGTAAAGATCTTAGCATATTATGACCCTGGGAAAGGTGTTGTCCCACACTTGAAAAACATGCCTTGAACACAAATTTAACCCCGTTTAGGCACGTAGATGTGGATTTGCCATGCCTGCTGTGCATGCACGGTGAATGGATTAACTCGGGGTATTGTCATTGTTGGTTTTGGGCTCAGTCATTTGTAGGGATAGAGACACATATTTCACAGTATTTCAAAGTCGTTTGATTTCCATAAATGATAAAAGAACAAAAATATTTTGAATAAAAAAACAACTAAAGAACTCCATTGACAGATCAATGTTTCAGATTTTTAAATATTTTCATTTTGAAGCTTTTCTGCAATTTTACCTATTGATAATGCTGTACAATCGTGGTCCCCGACTGGAAATAACAAAATTCAAATCCTAAGTGATCCTGTTTGAGTTTTCAAAAATTTGGTAGAAATATGACAAAAGTATAGACAATGTAACATCTGTGAAGTACTAAATATGGACTCAGAATTCCTAAAAGTGCAAAAAATGAGCAAATAATGATCAAATCACCTCGGCATTTTACTGAAACATCCTGGACCCACAAAACAGCTGCCTTTTATGTGCCATTGATTCAGATTTGCGTGGATTTCTACGTTATTAACACACTTTTGGTAATCATTTACCAAATTAAGCAGCCATAAACTATCCTTTTGCTTTTTAAAAACCTGAAATCATATTGAAAATAAATGCTGTGGTTTTGTTTTTCCCATTTCTTTAACTAACCCTTTTTTTCAAAAAAAACCGTTTGATTGAATGGTATTTACAGGGGAATAAAAAAACAAATTGCTCTTGTGGACACTACTATCATTGGCTCTGTGTACAGCGGTAATTGCCAAACTTTGGCTTAATTTCTCTAACCGTATTTATAATGCTGCAACCCTAGTTAGTCACAAAAGGTCACAAGGCTTTTACGTGGACTGAACTGCATGAGTTTCCCTTGGTATATCATATGTTGGATGCACATCCACATCAAACTACCCATTGCGCCACAGTCGAGTTCGTTCTCGCGATCTGACGTCATGCGCTATATGATTTTTCCTGAAGGGTCACAATCGGTCACTATCGGATGGGGACAATTTGTGGTACGCTTTTTGTGGCCGGGGGGGGGGGGGGCGACTTTTGTGGTACGACTTTTTTTGAGTTTTCCGAGCCGAGTTTACTTTTATGACCGAGTTAACAATGGCCTGAGTTTCGTACCTCTGGCTGTTTTAGAGGACGCAGGTGTGTGCTAAAGTAAATACGCATACGCACGCGCGCGTCTGCCTGTTTAGATGACGAGCATGGGTGTTGTCCTAAAGTTAATACGCATACGCACGCGCGGGTCTGTCTGTTTTAGAGATGCAGGGGTGTTCTAAAGTAAATTAAGCACTACCACAGGCGGCGTGTCCTGGCTGTTTTAGAGGACGCAGGGGTTTTCTAAAGTAATACGCATGCGCACACCCGTCTATGCTGTTTTATTAGAGACGCAGGGTTTCTAAATAAATCGCATGCGCACGAGTGAAACCCGCGTCTGGCTGTTTGTATAGAGTACTCAGGGATTTGTTCTAACGTAAATAACGCCTTCGCAGCGCTCGCGTTTCTGGGCTGTTTTAGAGGACGCAGGGTGTTCTAAAGTAATACGCATTCGCACGCGCGCATCTGGCTGTTTTAGAGGACGCATGGGTGTTCTAAGTAAATACGCATACGCACGCACACGCGTCTGCTTTTTAGAGGATGCATGGGTGTTCTATTCTAAAGTAATACTCATACGCATACGCGCGCGTGCGTCTGGCTGTTTTTGATGACGCAGGGTTTCTAAAGTAAATACGCATGCGCACACGTGCGTCCTGGCTGTTTTAGAGGATGCAGGTGTTCTAAAGTACATACGCATCGCAAGCGGCGCGTCTAGCTGTTTTAGAGGACGCAGGGGTGTTCTAAAGTAAATACGCCATTCGCACGCGCGCGATTTGTCTGGCTGTTTTAGAGAATCCAGGGTGATCTAAAGTAAATACGCATACGCACACACGCTTCGGCTGTTTTAGAGGATGCAGGAGTGTTCTACTAGACGTAATACGGCATAACGCACGCGCCGTCTGGAAGGGAAACTGTTTAGAGGACGCAGGGGTTGTCTAAAGTAAATACGCATAGCCACGCGCGCGTCTTGCTGTTTTAGAGGGCTGTTTTATTACTTTAGAACACCCCTGCGTCCTCTAAAACAGCCAGACCCGCGCGTGTGGCCAATGCGTATTTACTTTAGAACACGCCTGCGTCCTCTAAAACAGCCAGACGCGCGATTGCGCATGCGTATTTACTTTAGAACCCCCTGCATCCTCTAAAAACCGCGACGCGCGCGTGCGCATGCGTTATTTACTTTAGAAACACCACTGCGTCCTCTAAAACACCAGACGCGCGCGTCGTATGCTATTTTACTCTCGAAACACCCCCTGCGTTCCTCTAAAACAGCCAGACCGCGCGTGTGGCGCATGCATATTTTCTTTAGAACACCCCTGCCCGTCCTCTAAACAGAGGCCAGAAGGTATGAAACTCATGCATTGTTAATTAACTCCCGTCATAAAAGTTAACTCTGCTCGAAAACTCAACAAAAGTCGTACCACAAAAGTCGTGCCACAAAAGTCGTACCACAAATTGTCCCATCCCGTCACTAATCGGCATAATTTAAAATGAGATTCTCTGTGCGTGGCCGCAGCTACTAGATCTGACATCCCTGGCGAATTCACCGTAATAACCATGGTAGCGTGCCGTAGTCGACCTTTACTTGGTTGATTAGGGGGTGAAAACTTAAAGATTGCTATTTTTTTTAATGAAATGACACTAAATATGGCTGTTCACTAAAATTTGATATTACCAGGAACGTTGCAGCCACACAGAAAAATGGTGAGCCTTTTTTTTTCTTTATTTGAAGGTTACAAGGAATAGACCCCTCCTAGATGTCCTCTAGAACTCACATGAAAGGAACTGTTGTTTGATCATAACACAATAAGGCCTATCATCCATCTAAATTTTATGCGGCCTTGGGTTTCACCTGCATGTATCAAAATATGATTGGTCCCATTTGGCAAGTATGTGTCTTATGAGCGCCCTTTTAATGTGATGTAAATTCTACACGGTAAGGGGGGTTAAGTTTGGGGCTGAAGAAAGTCAAGCGAGTTGCTGACAGAAAGTTCCCAAAGGTGAGCTAAAATTTGCTGTTTTGAGAAAATTTAGAACTGTTCAATGGGGGTCCATATGAAGGTTGAGTTCCCTTTCCATACCCCTGTACCCCCCCCTTCCCCAACCCTCCTCCTCTCCCCCCCCCACCCTGCCGACGACCTTGTCCCAATTTTTAAAGATGTATAAATAATCTCCAATTAATTGACCACCCCACTGTGTGGGAAGCACTACAACATGTACAACCCGACTTGTGCACATACCATCCATACCTACCTATACCCCCTCCCACCCCCACGTTAATCACAAACGAGAATGGCAGTAATCATTTGTCAACAAGGTAGAAATAACTATCTGACCCCCACTCGGCCTGGAAAGCATACAGATCCCGATCACACTGCAACCAACCCCTCTCCACCATGCCACGCTCTATACACATGACACATACCTTCGCCCCCATCCCTCCTTCCCTCCCCCCCGCCCCCTCCCCAGCCTCGAATGAAATCATGACATGTTACACATCCATTTTAGCTAAGCATTATTACTATTAATCATTCCTTTCATTTACAGCCATTGTACCCCTGAGAATGCACCTACGCTATTGGCCACATCACATAGCATATGAATACACCCGGAGTCCCCCCCGAATTATTGTGCAATATCTTGTGGTGTGTTATTTTTGGGGGGCATATCACAAACCGCCATACATTAAAATGGACCAAATGCAGATTGGGAGCTGAAGGCTAGATTTCAGATAAAAATGTTCATCAACATACAAAATACTTTTGACAGCACAACACGACAGGGAAAATTCCAACCATTATTTACATATCGCTTACCCCCTCACCATAAGTCATCAAGTATAACCAGAAAAGTTTAAAAAGTGATGGCCACAAAGTTGCCCGGGAAAAACTGTCGTAGATCGATTTTCTCTTACTGATTTTATTCGGGGGGAAAAAGTATGAGTAGATTGGGCTCACAGATATAAAAAAAATTTAAAACTGCATCGGGGGACCGTCAAAAACAGTTTTCCAAGGCAATTCGGTTGATGTTTACCATCAATATTATGGCAACAGAGATTTCCCTTCATGACGTGACACGTTGAATGACGTCACTATAATGAGCAGGGCTACACACGATTCAGCTCTTAAACAAATTTAAATGATCGTGATTTCGTGCTGACAGTGTTCATAGTGCCCATCAGATTTTTTGATGAGTGCTACTGTATCAAAAGTGGTATCCCAATCAAATATGATTTGATTTGTGCACTGGAATCTCGTATGCAGACAGGTGTGGATGGGTGACCTGTACGTCCATGCCGATCAGGGTTTTGAAAAATATAACTTTCCCCTGGAAAAGTAATACATTTATTTCTCATATATTTCCCACTATATCTATGTATAAATTTCCCTCCAAAAAAATGGCCCAAGTTCCCTCCAAATCAGGCGCCGGATCCATGGAGTCGCGGGCGTATTGTGCGCGGCCCTTATTCCCGGTACTTCTGCAATTTCTTGCCAATCCGCGACCATTTTTTAGCTTATTTTGGACCAGTTACACCTTTCCGCCACCCCGGTAATTTTTGACATTGTTCCAAATCCTGGATCCGCCATTGCAAATTGCCTTCCTGGGACGGAGCTTCCCATTCCCTCCCCCTTTTTCGCAGCCATGATTTGCCGTGTTTTGAAAAAAGAATTAAATCTACAATTATATCAACCTTTTTTTATAAACAAATTAAAACAATGAATATGTGTCTCCGTGCCAGGAGTTGGGTGCAAAATTGTTACATGTTTGAAACTACAAAAATATGAACAGTTTTTCCATCACACTTAATGAGAATAAGATACGTCATCAAATTTTTTAATTGTTCGATACCTATAAACTAATTTTTGTTGTAAAGCGACATGTAGGAAGACAAATATGCCAAACTTTATGGTAAATGATACGGGTGCACCAACTGCCCTATAGGGTGGGAAAGTGGACATTTTGGTAGTAAAAGTACAAACTTTTGTAACAGTCTAATGTTACCTTAATATATTCTCATATTGATACAACTCCTTGCGATGTGTAGGGGACTCATAATCCTTCCATAATGGACCTGTAACAATGAATATGTGGGCCTTACTGAAGCTTCAGGGTGTTCAAAAACGTATTTAATATTTGGCTTTTTTGACACATCAGCAAAACTTTTTAAAGCAACCTCCTACAGGAGAACGGGTGCATATTTGCATTCCTCCTCACATTCCTTCTGAATGTCTACTTTTGCTGGGGTAGGATATTACTAAAAGTTAATGCTACCCGAACTTATGAGCGTATAACACACATTGTACAGCATCGTATAGGAAACACCCTTACCTCACAATGCAAAGGTAGTAAATTGCAACTATGCATCATAGCTTAAACTGTTTTAATGGGGTCAAATGAATGCCCACATAAATACAAACAAAATGAGATGCTATTTATCTTATACATGGCTGGTTCCGAAGATATTGGTACCAAACTCACGGCAAAAAGCCCTGAATATCAAATCCCTACCTTAAACACATCCCTCATCCGTATACACCTCATCCGTATGCAACCTCCACCCCTGACACTGACTGCATTCACATTATGGGTATCTCCAAAGTATTGAAATTGTTATCATTTCACGACATAAATTACCTATTGATGAACATAAACCCCGCTTAATACGCTTTCTTGGTATCTAATGATCTTCAAAAATTTTTAAATATTTTTGAAATGTACACACACCTCAACCTTTTCCTATACCCCAACTCATGCACATACCATATTAATCACGTTGAATCGGCCTTCAACAGTGGATGAAATCCTTTCTGTTTCTCTCCGTGTCAATAATCGGATTGCAGTGCGAAAAAGCACCATGTCATTGGGGAAAGGGGTTATGCTAAATAGCTTAAAATTAATGCCAAATTTCCGTCCCTCACTTGCATGTTTGTGCTCATTTTATACACAATTATTTAAAAAAAGAAAAATTTGTAATTTTGTACATTATTTTACCCAGGGCAATTCTCTATACATTCCAACACTGTTCTATCACTTCCGGGTTCTCCTTTCCGTATAATTACTACAAACAAAATCCTATGGGGACATACTGACAGTTGGAAATTTGGGCTTTTCAATCATCACAAACGTTATCTGTATTGAATGGTATGTAGGCTGCGCGCGCGGTGCAGGCGTGACTGTCGGCATGCCCCCCCCATATGTGGGGGCCGCGGTGTGGTTACCATGCCCAGTGACTTCAGTTCGTGCTAAGCCCGCTGCGTGTTGCTGGAAACCGTATGGTGCGATCGCTGTATATATAACGGTGTCCTACTGGAAGCTCAATGCAACATCGCTCCTCACTGTGATATGCAACAAATGCGTTCAAGTTGGCCGATTGATAGCCCCTATTGTTTGAGTCTGTCCAAGGCCGCGATGCTTTCTTAAACCGTCTCGTCTATTCCCCCCTATATTTGAAGTATTTGACATCGAAACTTGATTCTATCAATACCTGAGACTATCCTGAATTCGAATATTCCCCCAATCACAGCATTTTAACCTCTTTAATGTCAAATCCAACAAATAAATTCACCTCCTCGTGCCCAATTTGCCTCTTAGCAGTTGCGAACCAATTATAATTAGTCTCTTACACAGATGCTACCATGTACGCACAGCGAGCACATACATTAGACGAACATACTAGCTAAGTATCAAACTCAAATAAACTTAATGGACTTCTATGTGTGGTTATCGTCATACTTAATACAGTGATGGGTGTGGGAATGTCATGGAGTTCCAGTGACACGGATAGACCCAGGGAACTGGCCAACCAATGGCTTCTTATGATGACCAGGAAGGATTAACTGTAGTTGTGCTGTCATAATCAACCCACATCTTTAAACTCTATTTCAGGGAAACCGGACTAGCAAGTATCGAGATTGGCCTTTAAGCAGTTTCATTTTTGCGCACTGAAGTTGAAGTAAAGCAAGCATTTAGATTTTGTATCACTGTTTTGATAATGAAGTTCTGCCCTCCAAAGCAGACCAAATCTGAATTAGTTTGGCCCAGATTATGAATGCCCATTATGGACCGGATTAGATTACAAAAGATTCCATAATGTCCTATATGAGGTCTTACCAGAAATTTGTCATATTTTAAAATCACTATTTAATGAAATGTTTTCAAACTAAGGGAAGAAAAACGGTTTGATGGATGGGCAAAGGTTGGGATAACGAAAAGACTGATCAAATGTCGGATTGTCAATGGGGACCCCAGTCGTATCTCCTTGCCACCATGAGAAATAGAGCTATGAAATAAAACATTTACCTACTGACTTCCAACCTTGAGTTGTATTGTTAATAAAATTTGCAAGGAGTATAAGAGGAGAAAATCTTCAGGTTAGAAATTTACAAGAATCGGAATCCATGTAGAAGGGAGAATGATAGGGATTCTCCATACAATTTTTTGCTGAACTCCAGATGGAATCCTGTTTAAATGTGATAAATTCTACCCTTGTTCATAGCAATCCTCATTATCAATTAGTGAGACTTTGTTTATTTTTCTCAGCAGTGTGTGGGACAAACCTGGCAGCTTATTGGTAATGATGACATGGATGCAAAAGTAGAGCCACCCATAGGAGAAGTGCTCAAGGAGAACAGTTGCCTTGTTGATTGTAAGAAACCCCTCTTTCACAATACAAAGCCAATGAACAGTGTTGGCAATGGGGCTGACCCTTTGGCCATATTTTAGTAACTATCATTTAAAGGGACCACAAATGGCATGAAAAAAAAATATTTCAGACGTAAGAATTGGAGACCTTACTAAAAATAATCATTTCCACATTGCCAAATTTGAAAAAACAAATTTGCGTGTTTATATTTTGTAAAGAAGGGAAAGTAAGAATATTATTTCCATTGTAAGCTTCACTGCTCAGCCAAGGATTTTGACTTTCATGGCTTGAAAAAATGTTATCTCGGTTAGGGGATTTGATATGTAAAATTTTTCTGAAGGTCATGGCGGTTTACCAGGCTTTCATTTAAGAAAGCAATTTTGCTGAGGCCAACGGAACTCATGAACCCTGATTTTGCGCGCAATTCTTTTTCAATCCTCACAGGCATCAATACACAACATGGTCTACTTCACATAAGTTTGACAACTCAGAAAGGGATTGCAGGGATTGGCTAATCCGAAACATCGAAAAAAAATATCAAAAATTCATATTTTCTATTTTTGTTATTGGCGTGAATGCGAACAATCTGCAAGTAGTTGGCTTGAAATCCTGTATTAAGACAAGGGAGTACTTTTATTCTAAATTCTGGATTAGATACGTGCATATCAAAATTACCGACTTGAGATCAAACGCCTTCCCGGGGAATATCCCACATTTTAAGCGTGATATGTGGCACCGTGATCAATAAATTTAACCTCAAAACACTCAAAACGGTATTGATGGTGGTTCATTCTGTTCTGGTGTGAAACTGCAATCAAGTGTTGTGTAATTTTAGACGCCATCAATGTATGTTTATTGTGGGAGACGGTATGAAAAATTTAATCAAATATCATTTGTTCCCTATTTGGTGGTTTGTTTCTACATTAATCAGTTATATGAAGTGTAACACACTTATTAACCGATTTATAAGTTAAGAAATGATTTTCTACATTTTCGAGTCTCTCGCAATATCGATGCCAATCCCTTTAATCAGGCACTTAAAAATCCCTATTCTTCCTGTTGTGATTCTTTGTAATTTAGCGATACCGAATTAGTATATATGTTCATTGAAATAATCTCCATGGCAGACCAATTTACTTCTTCGAGTTTTTGGTGTCGTCTGCAAGAAATTGCAGAAGTCCAAATAGGGATAACTCTGGTCGTATGGCTGTGTATCTGTGTATATGTGGGTCCGGGAGCATCGCGTTTAGAAAACCAGATTGTCCGCGGCGCAATTTTTGGCCAATTCTGCGTTTTCCAGCAGGAAGTACGCATCTGGAGGGTCCCAGAGTAAACCAAACATATCCATTTTACCGACGTGTAAATAAATCCGTCTATCGATCTTGTCAATAACAAAATCAAACAAATCAATTCCATAATTCGGCGACCCTTAAAAACAATTCATAAGATCCAAATATGCCGCAGCGGTCAGCGCACATCAGCACAGTGACACTGTCTAGGCAGTTTGTTTTATACGTTTTGTGTTCGCCTGCCCGATTCAGATTTACAGTAAAGCAACAACTTCACCCCATAAATTAAAGGGATCAATCCAAATATGCAGTAAATAACAGTTCCATTCATATGTTAACAAGGGGGTGGGCGACAATGTAATTAAACATGAATTTAAAAAGGTAATTAAGTGGGATTATTTTTTTAAAATCATTTAAAAAGGACAACACTAGTTGAAAATCCAAATATATGTTAATTGCAAAAACTATGTCACTGTTAAGCAGGCTGAACTTAACAAGATCCACTTAGTTTTGCCTTGTACATGAGACTCTGCCTGGATGCATGGCCAATGGCAAAAATTGATACAACTCAATGAAATTATTTTGCCCAATTATTTTAACGTATTTATGAATTGTATTGCAAAAATTTGTATCCGAAGATTACGTGGGTGATAAATTCTGTGTGGATGAGCGTAAATAGAAATAGCTCAGATTAGTTTAGAATGAAAGCTTAGACTTCTTGGGGAAATCTATGAGCCGTTCGCAATCAGCTCGGGTGGTGCAGTGTAGCAATCAGCTAGCTCAGCTCAATCTTGACCCGGGATCATTGATCAGTGTGACCGTGGCAGTGCCAGACCTCTTTTGCTGGGGGGGGAACGGGGGGAAAGTGAAATATTGGGGGTGGCAAAAGTGAAATTCTGGTTGGGGGGGGCAAAAATATGAAAATTTGGAAATTTTCAACCACCCCTATTTTGGCCAAATCATGATTGTTGGCCCCAAAAGCAATGATTTTTGGCCCCAAATCATTCATTGTTCTTTCGACCGGGGGGCAAACTGGGGCAGGAAAAAAAATGTTGGGGGGGCAAATGCCCCCCCCATGCCCATGATCAGTGACACAGGGAATGGACCAGCTGAGCAAATCATGGATTTCACTAGTCCATCGCACATTTTATCACAGGATATATAGTCTTTGTAAAAGAATCGGTTTGAAGAATTCGTGGGATGACCCGAGGGTTCGCAAACAAGAGTCTTTGAAATTCACCCAAGCTTTTGAGCCTCGAGCAAAGTTCAGGCCAGGACTGGTATTCGGGTACGCCCACTTGTAGTGATTGCACATTTCATAAATCAAAGCCTCCACTCGGGACCCTCAAGGACCACCTGCTAGTATTTACCCTTGTGCGCGCGCGGTGATGGATTGAATTACATTGGACCACTTTGAAACAACACCGCGCGTGGGCGCGGCGTTGAAATGTCTGCCAGACAACGTTTTGATATGATTAGATTCGTATCAAAGCATCCCATATTTTGGCTTATTTCCCCCAGTTTGTCGCGGAGACATATTTGACTGCTCGACATATTAGCAAAAAAATTGCTTTTTTAAAAACTTTCTTTTTTTTTTTCTTTTTTTTTCTCCGTTATCTCCTCTACCTTTTATGTTCTTGCTTCAGTTTCCTTCCACGGTTCTATATAATTCTTCGTTATTTCGAATCCTCCTTCTCTCCTATTTTTTTTATTTTTTTTATTTTTTTTATTTTTTTTATTTGCTCCTTTTTGCAAGCAACAAATTCAGTTTGTAAGAAGTGCGCTGTTCTCGAATGTCGAATTTTCATTGGACATTATAAGTTCATGTATTGAAATCTAAGTCGATTAATATCCTTTTTCAAGCAAAAGTCAGTACAATCTAACTGTATTGTATTGTGGTACATAATCTGTCGCCAAATCACGATTTTAGGCAATTTGTGATTTGGAGGAAAAAACTGACAATGTTTCGTTTCAATTAAAAAAACCCTTAGGTTTCATTGAAAGGCTGACTCAGAGATTGTGAAGTATATTCTTGTAATGAATGTGTGTGCTTGGAAGCCCTTTGGTGTTTTTGTTCCATCACTAAAATGTTCCGCTGGTGTTCGTGCATGCACTCACGTCGATTTTTAGTTTAATGAGTTAACATTTATCTTTTTTGTTATTTTGTTTTTGCCGGCCACACGCAAGACGAACAGTGCAATACTATAATACAGTGGCGTAACGGGCCACCCGCTCGAGGGGCAAATTCCCACGTCTTTTTCCGGCCAAAATCGTCAGGGGGGGGCAACTGCCCCTGCCCCCCGCATGGTACGCCACTGATATAATAGGACACAGTGTAAACAAAAATTCGGGGTAATATCGATATTCCGAAGGTTCGTTATTCCAAAGGTTCGTCGCATTAATATAAGGTTCGCGATTTACCACAGTGCGCCCGCGCGAAAAATGACTGGGTCTGGTGTTTTTTATTGGGGGGGGGGGGTTTGTTGTGGTGCTCTGGCTTCTTTTTTTCTTTCTTTTTGGGGGTGGGACCCCGCTTTTCCGAATATTCAAAAAGGATTGCCATTCGGAATTTTAAAAAGGGCGCTAGTTAAATTTTCTTTTTCATATGAGAAACGAACATGTAATTATACGTGCATAACACGAAAATAATACCATATTTATTAAAGTATTTTTTTATTTTTATATCATCGAAAAAACCACAAGCGGACGGGAAATTTTGGACCTTGTTGAAAAACGCAAAAAAAATCGCCCACAAAAGTGACACCAAATCAATTGTTGTGACAACCTTAACCGTAACCCTAACCGTACAGAATACCTATACCTAAACCGAAAGTAACTAAACTTGATCTTTCTAGTTGTCTTATTCGAATCAATTTTCTTTTTAAAAACAAATTGGAATAGGCAAACACTTTCTAAATTCGGAATTAAAAGAAACACGGTATCTGGTTTCGGAATAGAGAACCTTTAGCCATTATTCGGCAAACTACTTTTTGAAATCCGGAAATTGGCTAAGCCTTTTTACAATTTGGATAGCCGAAAACACACTACGTTATCCCAAAATTAGATGAATAGAGAACCCTTTTTCTCATTTCGGACTAGCGCAAGTGACACTTATAGGATTCGAAAAAAATGCGATATGTATCCGGAGTACGGGAAAAAGCCAGAGTCCGGGGAGGTCCCGAACAGTTGGATTACTATGACCCATCTCACCACCATCCTTTTATTTTACGATCGTTAGAGTTACCGGTCCGTCGTCCTTCCTTCTTTCTTTCCCCCGTTTGAGTACATCCCTCTCCTGACCAGTTCTGTTTGCCTTGTGTTTACGTTAATCTCTCAATCTTGTAACCCCGCCTCCCCAAAGGCTCAGGTACTGTCTCTCGATAAGAGAGACTGGCCTTCACACTACGGTTCTTGCGCCAGTATTTAGATCCTGGATTCGGTAAGTGTGTGTAAAAAAGAGCGACAGAACATTAAGCCGAAACTGCATGACGACCGGTCTTCTAGCTGGCGTGACAAAATTTCCGTGAAATGAAAAAGAAACCAAAAACACATATATATTGCACCTTACCCCACTGCGCCGCTCCCAGGGTCCTTTTAATCCTGGACAGACGTTCGGTTGCATAACTGAGCTTCATACCCGGTTGCATACACACTCCCCGCGCGCCAGATCCATGCAACTCAAGTGGCGGTACCAGTAGAACTGAACAGCCACATGCTAAATAAATAGGGGTTTAGCTTGCAGATGTACTCGGGTTTATTCCTGACCGGTGGCGAGGGGGGCAAGACGAAGCGACGGAGGAAGCGAGACGGAGGAAGGAGGGTAACAAGCTGCAGGTTGGAGGGAAGATTCGATATTCCCTTCCAACTAAGATGGTAATCCGACAGAGCTACACCTTATTTAACTTGGTGGAGCCCCATGGCGCCTCCTCTCCCCCCCCCCCGTGCCGACGTCGTGTTACTGTTGGCCACCTAAGCCCTCTTCCATTCCTTACTTGCCTTACCTAAGCCCAACGTTTTTGCTGTTGTAGCTAAGCCGCAGAATCGTTATGATAAGATCATCTTGAACGCTAGGCTATCACTTTTGTAATCGTTAATTCTATTCATGTTCTCTCACAGATCTTCAATGCAATAGGACGGTAGGAGTAATGAAGGAGCGCCCCTAAGGGTGGCGTGAGGGCAAGACGGGAAACATAGGTGCTTTAACTACTTATGACGCATTGAATTCCAAAGTTGTGTTTTTGCAAACAGAAAGTTATTCCCCAGAACTGCTAAACTTCACCAGTGCACCCTACCCCCCCCCACTCCCCTGTCTCCGCCCGCTTGCTACCATTGTGCTGCTCGTATACCTATCTGGGCGGTTTTTTAGTCTATCACATGTTCCACAACCTCTGGTGTCTCTTCCAGCATCCTGCACGTAATTTAAGTCGCGACTTCTGCGCGTCTACCTTGTCCCAGGAGCTACCCCATCATCGGTCCCTCGTTATTTGTTCCATTTCTCCGCCCTTGGTTACTCAGAGCTTGTTGCCGTTTGTGCTGTGCGAGGCGCTCACCTCCTCCTTTTCCTAACATTCTTCCACTGGCTAGCCTCGTACCCGTCTATATCTTCTCAGAGATTGTAACGCATCTTTGCCTCTGCGCCCGGGTCCTATCAGACATTGTCTTCGGTCATCGAGAAAGAGCCAATAGCTACCCTCCGTTAGTTCGGTGTTAGTCTGGCTACCCACCAGACTCGGTTGATTATACCAATGAGTTGAGACTCTTTAGCGGAGCGAGTTGAGGTCTTCCGCAGGAATCCTGGGACGTAGGAAGAAGGAGGCAGAAATAGCCGACGCGATAAAGGGTCGGGAGGACTGCCCTTCTTTTGGTACGTTCTACCTCTTCCGCTTGGCCGTATATTCGCTACTAAAAAGGCAGGGGGGACCGTCGGGGATCAGGGAATATATCCAGGACCCCCCCTTTTTTTTGGATCTGCACCTCACACTCCGAACCTTACCGATTGGTCGTCAGATTTGTCCGTTGCGACTTTCAGGTGACAGATGGGGGGGACGAGACACTTTAGATCCTTGACCATGGGAAACTAAGCAAGGCAACACGACACGGGAAAACGTCCACAAGACTCCAAATAGGCATGCGTTGTTGGGGTTTACTCAAAATGTTTACGGGAGAAAGTGCAGGGCTCGGTCTGGACCGAAGGAGATGAGGCATAGTCCACGTGTGGGACTCGGGAACAATTGAATGCACAAGGAATAGTGGTCCCACAGGCAACTTGAACAGAACTTTTTAATCATAAAGTTAATATTTACGGTTGTCCTGGAATGTGATAAGTATCTGACATGATGTGCGCATTACCACGTGATTTGTCATTGAAATTGCAATCGGATGTCTCAAAAATGTTCCACTTTTTTTAAGCCCCACTGTCTTAAATCACGTGGATCCTCATTGCTGGGTCCAACAAGCACCTGTACTTTCTCCCGTAAAACCAATTAGAGTAAATCCTACCAAATCCGTACAATTCATTTAGCGCTAATTTTGGGGCCATTTGTGGCGTTCCTGTCTCTGTATTCATTCTGGGGTGCAATCGGCAAGTTATCGGTCGCCAGCTCTTTTAATCAGCCATATTCAGGGAACGTTCGCATTCAAATCAAAATGTTTTTTGACCTCTAGGATTTGGGGGATAACATTTGTTTGATAAAAAACACAACTTTGAAATTCAATGCACTAGGTGTGGTTAGAAAAAACCGCTGGTACAATTTGACATCTTGTGATTATGAATCTTTTTTCTGCATGTGAAATTTATTTTGTACAGTGTGTGTATAAACGTCTTCGATCTGAACTTAGGCATTTCACACAGTGATAAAATATGGAACAAAGCATATGAATAAAATTGAGGGCGCCCTCTTCTGAAAATCTCGGAGTAAAGCCTTTAATTATCAGAACTGCGGTGAAATTCGCATTCAGAAAAATGACGTTTTAATTCCGTTTAAAAAAACCGTCATGCGATGTAAAAATGGAAAACATTCTAGTTCATAAAAAGTTTTCAAGAAGGACCTGAATCCGAAAAATGCCTGCTTTTTTCTTTCAAGAAAGTTTCTCGATTCGGAAAACACTTGAGGCTTGTAAGTGGAAAACACAGACATCCGAATTGAACAGGGTTAAATTGAGTTTTAATAAAAATTAAATTAACAAGGCAAAAAACAAACAATCGATAATCAACAGAAAACAGGTTTTTCGATGACAACCCATCAATTCGAAAATCCCACTTAGAGCAATGTCATATGTTAGTTAGGTGTTATAGTCTAATGGTGCAATCTGCGTTCCAAAAAACTTGGAGTTATATTTCCACAATTTTTAGAGACAACTGAGTTTTCAATTTGATAAAAATTTCACTTTTTAAATTAAAGGAAACCAATTTTTCAACGGTTTTCAACAGATAAAAACTATTTCAGTAGTTGCTGTAAATTTCACCATTTTGAAAGTTAGAGGATATTAAATCAAAAGGGGTACACTGTAAAAATTATTTTACTCAATTTAAAAATGTCTCAGCTCTTAATGTTGAGTAAAATCTAGTCCCCAAAGTTGAGTAAACCTTACTCATTGTGGACTAAATCTTAGTCATTGTTGGTAAAAATAATCAGCTTTGTGTAAGGTTTACTCAACTTTGACTAAAGCATTTTTTACCCAACATTAAGAGCGTGACTTTTTTTCCTCAACATTTTGGATTGTAAAAACGCGGTTATAAGGCTGACTTAAGTTTCTATAATAGTGTATAATGCTTTGTATCGCCATTACCGATAAAATGAAAATTCATCTCCAAAAACTATTGTACGAATAGATAGCTATGATGAAGTAATTGAAAAAAAAATGATTTCAAATTACACGATAAGGAGTGAAGGAAAGTTTTCTGCTTCGATTTTTATATATGAAAGTGACGGGGATGTGCGGATGGACTTTCAAAGTCATGAAAGTAGAGGGATAGTGAGGAACATTAAGGCAGAAAAGGGGTCATTTGGTGACGGAGAATGCAAAACTAGGGGTCAATCACTGAGCCCCTCACATTTTGGGAAAAAGGGGCGGTCATTCTCGGCACAATTATAAAACCCCCCATTTCAAACCAGTGGAGAGGGGGCAGAAAACGGAAAAGAAGGGCTCATTTTCATACCTTAAGGCTTTATGTGAGAGCATGACACTAGACAATACGGGGTCATTCATGTAGACAGAAAAACTGAGAAGACAGAAACACTGAGTTCATTATTTTTTTCCGTCAAGAGGAAAAAAAACAGATTGATCCACTTACACACTTAAAAAACAATGGGGTCAAATATCAACCCTTTTATGTGGTTACATTATGGACAAGGGTTGGTACATTTTGTGACCCCCTTTGTCTGCACCCACTTTTTTTGCCCACCCAGTTTGTCAGATCAGGCAGCCTTGACAGAATAAAAGTGCAAGTGATACTGTACTTGATTCCGTCAAGGCTGCTGAATTTGAGGAAAAAATGGGTGCAGAAAGACAAAAAAAAAGTGGGGGCAGACAAAGTGGGTGCAGAAAATGTACCAAGCCATTTGACACTAAGTCGGGGTTGAAATCAACCAATTCGGGGTCATTTTTGGTCGAAAAATAAGTAAGATCTCTAAATATCGGATGTTTTTCCCAAGTCCCCTTCATGCCATAAACGGGGTGTACTTTAACACCTTGGTCATTCATTTTAACATCAATAGGGCACTGGAATCAATAGGGGACTGCACCTACCTGGTGTTAGTTACACCATTTCGTGTTAAATTAGACACCATGTTAGCCTACAAAGTACGATATGAACAATGTGTGATGTTCATTTTACAGCACATCGGTGCTAATTATTTTTTTAAAAACCGACCGGGCACACATTGCTACCACTGTGCTAATTTAAAGACCTCTGACACGGGCACACGCCTTCTGGGGTTAATTAACACGAAACTTGGTGTTAACATTTATTTGTTCATATACAGTTTAGTAGAAACTGTTTGATTTTGTTGTGTTTGCCTATATTGCACTGCTTACCTCTAACTTCATAAGCAGATCACAAAAATACATAATTAAAATTGTGCCGCCAACACGAGCGGTGTTAAATACAAATTTAACCAACAGAAAATACACGAGAAGTTGAACAACGCTTGGGTAACATATGAACCCCAGTTTTTGCAGTGCCCCCCCAATTTGACCCCGCAGTTGGCACAATACATCACAACAAACTAAGGATTTTCAAATTCTAAAAAAATAGTTTCACCAAAAACACGGAATTGATTCCAAAAGCCAATTAGGTAATGACACGTCGGAAAATAGACATGCACCAAATTAAAACCTGCGCATTTGCAAAAACAAATTGTTTTCAATTGATAACTAAAACGGGTCAAAATATGAACCCAACTAAAATAAATGAACCCATTGAGTTAAAATGACTATTTCGTGGTCAATGTAACCCTAAAATTTATGTTGTTTTACTTGAAATGGAGGTCTTTTCCCTATTTTAGTCGGTGCATATTTGACCCCGTACTTTAAGGCGGTGTCACACTTTTTTCTACCTTTCTTCGCTGGCTAAAGATTCCAATTTCATTTTTTTTCGTTATATGTTATATTAAAGAAAAATGTTCCCCATAAAACATGAACAAATGGGACGGAATAGATGGGTGTCGAAATGGATGAGGATTCATTCGGTATTTTTTCTAAAATACCACATTGATCCTGGGCGGGGGGGAGAAATTGGGAGGAGGATATGAAAACCCCATTTTGGCATTTTGCACCTACTTAGCTCCACATCCAGTTGTCATATGAAAATTGATAGGAAAGAAGTGCAAAGTCTACACGCTTAAAAATCGACCGATACGTGTTCACTATATTTGAGATAATCAATTTATCATGTCGGCAGAAAATTACGTAGGGTGGAGGGCAATTAGGTAAAATCGAACTATTTTTATTTTTTTTTGTGGTGTTTGGGGTCCATTGATGCCCTTCCTTCTCCTCCACCATTGCTTCAAGTGTTGTATAGCATATCACGACCCTTTCCTTTCTTAAAATCCGTACAAAATAAATATTACTTACCTACCCTTGATGTACAATAACGTTTTTATTGGAAAATTTATATTGTAAATTTTAAGAACTATCCCCAAACCAAATCCATTGCCACACAAACAACTTGTAATCGATTTGGTTTATACATATAGCCGCCCTATGTATGGAGCAGTGGCGTTAAATTTCCTGTTGACATTGGGGGGGATGGGGTGAAGGAACAATTTATGAATGAAAATGGGGTTTGCGCGCTAAAATGTTGCATTTTGAAGCTGAATTGTTAAATAATATTGTAATTCGGACCAAATGCGCGCGAAACGCGCGAAAATTTACCATTTTTAAACCATTTTGGTAAAAAATAGAGGTTATTTTTGGTCAAAAACACATGAACGGACATCAACATTGGGGGGTGATCGTATGAACCATCCCCCTCATCAACAATATGGGGGGGATATATCCCCCCACCCCCCCGGATTTACCCATGGTCTGGCGTGCGCGTACCTACATCACCGAGCGGTGCGTATCACCGTCTCAGAGGTGTCTAGATTTCAACTGTCAAAGGACGATCTGCCATGCAACGGCCTCTATTTTTAAAATGTGTTGATGACTTCATCAATGTCAAATCATTGGTGGATGAAATAGCCATTCCTTATTTGGAAGCCGATGCGAGCGAAAAGTTTGCACTCGTCGAGGGAGAAATTTAGTTACACGGGTCTATGACATCGGGCTATTGGGAGGATGATTATTCGACTGAAGTTCACCGACCTTGTTACCAAGTTGGTCCCTTTAGCTGATAGTACCCGGTAGTTATCTTTCCATAGAGTAAACACAGTCAAGGTCTGTAACACAGAATAAAGATACACATAATACCAAGAACGGATTATACCCATTTGAATGCATGATGCATTCAAGGATGAATTAAAACTACCATCACTGTGCCGCCTTTTCATCTCGTCTTTTATGACTTATCAAGACGTGGTCCATCTTCCAGGGTAAATAAAAGGAGCTTAGGCAATTGATACTGTTCAAAACCATGACCCGATTGCTGATTGGGTGGGATTTGACTTCCCTTCCGTGAGAATACATGATACAAGGTGGATATTCTTGCCAATCTTGTACTTGATTGCTAAAAAACAGTCAAACCCATAACCTTTTTAACTTATTGTCTGACTGTTTTTTTAAAAGTCATTAAAATGACTTTTTCTAGTATTAAATACGAAAATCCGCTGTTTTCCGCACAAATGTGGGAATTCACACGGAAAAAGCAAAAGCCGCTCATAACACGTCATTTTCACAACGCCTGCGGATTCTCCCGGACCCTATTATATGTGTGTGTCTGTGGTCAAATGTTAACCTAATATGTTGCAGCCGTATGAGTTTCTGTAAGGGCTACGATGACGTAACTTGGAAAGGAGGGGGTGGGGTGGGGACATGTGTGGTGACCTCATGTGACACTTTGTGACCTTGGCTGGTCAAAATGTTAACCCTAATATATTGCATGCGTGTAAGTTCCTAAGGGCTGCGATGATGGAAAAAGAGGGGACGGGGTGGGTACATGTTGTGACCTTTAGTGACCTTTGGCCTCCATTCACAAACGCGCGGCAGACGACACTCGCGGTTCGGGGACCGTGATGTATTTTTAATTGCCGGAACTTAAACTTTTAAGTTTGCCGTAACTGTAATCGACAAACATGTCTATTATATGAATGTCATAGACTTGTACATTGATATTATAAAAACCACAAAGGGCAAGACCAGGACAAAGTGCACGCTGTGAGCAATCACTCTAGCGTGGTTTCTTGGTTACTCGCCAATTTCGGCTCTGATGAATTAATGGCCAAGAATTAAAGTGTTCTGTTTATCCATAAGGCACATTGATTTGGGCTTAATAATTCAGGTGAGGGCTAATGTTATAAAAGTTTACACCATGGCACAAAAATACCCCCCCAATTAAAAATCTAGAGGGTGCACATTTTCAAATCTGCCAGTGGTCTCTTTAAAAAAAACAGTTGTTGAGAATCTATCAAATTTCATTGGATCATGCCTGAGTTCAATAATTAGACTGGGTATTATGGGCTGCGTATAACGTTATTTGGTGGTTGATGCGCTCACTACATACGGATTAGTCTATGCATTTAACATGTTGTTTGATTTTCTTATTTGTTTTCGTCTGGGTAGTTTTTCTGTTGTATTTAAGCCAAAGGAATTGACCAAAATTAGGTTAAGGATTATCTTAAATTATAAATCTATTCAAGAATTGAGAATAAACGTATGAATTTGGGAAAACTGGTACTCTCTTCACAATGAATTTGAATCGAAATGCGTCGTGCAAGAACTTGGCCTCTTAATGGCACTGGCATTGGTTTCAATTTGCAATGAAAGAATACGGCTATACCAAAATCACATACCTTTATTCTCTAAATATTGCATGACTGAATCTTAATAATATAACTTATCGGCATTACTCAAACCAGAAGGGACCAGTGCAGTAAAGAGCAAACCACAGAAAGCTTCTATCTCAGTGGATGTGTAGTAGCTCTTGATCTTGTGTTCTGTCAAAAAACACTTTTCATTATGTCTGCTGGAAGTTAAGGTCATTGCAGTGAAATCGATGAAAACCATCTCTGACTAATGCAACAGCAATAGTGTGAATCGCATTGCGCTGCTGTTGTTTTGGTTCAGAGATGTGTTTTCAAGTGGAAGGACCTTAAAGTGCAACGAGAGATTTTGAGGACCAAAATTGTGTCATAAAGTAATTTCAACTGATTAGACCCTCATAGATTTGTTTACATGGATTATGCTACAGAAATGGATTAAAAAAAAGAGAAAAAGCGTGATTTTGGTCTTATATTTCAAAGTAAAACAGGCTGAATTTCGTATTTTGCTCCTATAAGAATTGAAATTGCAAAAATTTTTTACCAAAAGAAACATTTTTCAGCTTAATCCTTTTCAGATGGGATATTTATGGAGGCTTACATCAGGGCAAAAATCAGAGCTTTGATTTTTCTAGGGACAACTGATAGGTGAAACCTCGTTGAACCTTAATTGTCTGCATATTAAACAAGTTTTATTTTTGTCAATTCTATTTTTAACTGTATATCTATTGTATGTATAATAGCTATATTACGTAACATTTTAAAAGTGCACAACAGAGATTAGTCTGCAATAAAACCTTTTCTACCTGTATGTGCCATTTTGGGCCATACAGCATAGGCTCTTCGTGCTAACATGATGGTGATATAAATAAATCTACTAGCAAGATAATGAGAGAGATTTATATAGCGTTATGCTATTGGATTAAGCACTTTCCAAATGGCCGTGATCACTGTGGCCCAAACCATACCATAAACCATTTAGCGTCATTTCAAGGGATGCAGCAGATCGGGATCAGCGCTTTCCTTATCAGCAAACATACATCGAGATAAACATCGCAGCCGGGAACCAGCTCCCAACATAGCAGGGTAAAATCGGGACAACAAGCGGTAATTTCTTGTCCGGGAAATACAAGATGACTGAATCTCACAGGCTCGAACGCAGCCTATACGCATGGATGAGAATAAACTGGAGTCGAGTGGCTTACCTGATTGAGACTATTCTTATCTGCCCATCTGTCTGTGTATTTGTCTGCTTGTTTTATCTGTTCCACGTTTGTACTGCTTAATTTCATTTTGAATGAATTGTATTCAAAAGGGGTGGTTGGTGAATGATTAGTGGGTGTTCAGGAAGTTGAGGTCAAGGTCATCTAGGGTTATTTGAGGTAATTGGTAAAACACTGAAATGCGTTTCTTGAACAGAAATGCATAAGTTCTTAACAAAATGGCTAAGAACGGCCTTGATGAAGTGGGTGCATGAAAGTGTTCTTAAAGGAAGAGTCAAATATCAGTGTTAAGGTCCATTGAGATCATTTTCACTTAAAAGATTGCTTAAAATGCTGTTGCCCAAGACTATGTGTTTCACCAGTTGATCAGAATGGCCTTTGTGGGGGAGGTTGTAGGGGATTTCAGAGGGAAGAGGTGAAGGCAACTGGGTCACTTGAGGTCAAATTGTCATCAAGGTCATTGTTAAAAATACCTAAAATGCTGCTGTTTGCACAGAAATAGAAGGAGCATTTATCAAATTTTCAGCGGTTGTGCCGATTAAATCACGTTGAGTAAATAGTGATTTAAATCGCGATTTAAATAATGGATTTTTTTTAAAAATCATGATTTAAATCAACTTTTTTATAAAAACAATAATTGACAAAAAAAAAAAATAAATTTTTTTTAAAGACAATTTCTACTTTAAAAATCACTACTTTTATCAAAAAAAGATTGAACCATTTTACATCAGATACCCGCTACATGTTAGCAATGACACAATTATGTTTTAAAATAATCATGATGAAACCTTGATGTTGTGATCTAAATTAACGTGTCTTAGTTTTTTTTGTAATCAAATTCAAAGGTTCTTGTAAGGATACTAGTGAAACATATTTACAGTATACAGTACCATATTTGACTTAATAAATGCCCCCAGACATTTCAGTAGCGTTCCCTAGGATGACCTTTTTTAAAAGTGGATTAAATCTTGAGAAACAAAAATTCCTGTCAAATGCAAAAACTCATGTAAAAGCCAACGGCCAGTTGATGTAACAATTAAATCATCCCCAATTAACTTTTTCAGAAACTGTTTTGCATCTCAACTCAATATTTGGCAAAAAGGAAGGTTAGAGAGGAGCCCTAATTAGGGACTACTTTTCTACAAGTTACATTTAAGTGTGGAACGCTAATTAGGTCAAATTCAATATTGACCAGTTGCAAGAATCAAATCAATTATTTCCATAATATTAAAAATCATACATATACATATCAACAATCACAAACAAGATATTTAAAAAACACAATTAGGTAGGATTTGGTCAAAAGGCCAAAAAGGCAGAAGCGACCACCCCCTTAAAAAAAGTTACCATAACTACTATCAAAATGAAAACACATTGAACATAATATCATAATCAAAACTTTCAAATACAATACGTTATGCTCAGAATATCCCTAAATTAAGCATAACTTAGATAAGTTTTGTTTTTATATGATTGCTAAAAGGTTTAGTTGAATTTGATTGCTTCAGTGTTTGATTCAGTGAATTCCAAAGTATAGGTCCAAATGTCCGTAACGACTTGATCTGAAAAGCTTTCTTATTTGAGTCAAATTAATACTTAATTTTTTTCTGTGTTTATAATGTGGACGTCATAGCGTCTAGTAAAATAATCCTTAAATGTAGTTGGCAACTGATTTGTGCTGTACTATCCTAATAACCGCCCAAGATGTTAAGAATATTGTGGCTTGAACTAATGGCCCTCCGTATGGCTTCTATAATGGCTATTAGAAACAGTTCTGAAAGCCCATTTTTTGGATCGTAAATAATTTTTCTAAGGACATTTTTGACGTATTTCCCCATAATTTAAAATAGCATAATTTAAATACGGCAAGATGAGAGTAAAATATCAAGAACGTAAAATACGTTGTGTTACATAATTCTTTTAGCTTATTAACATTCATAGTTCGTGAGATAGTTTTTGAAATACCCATCAGTATGTTTCTTCCAAGTTAGGATTTCATCTATTAGTACCCCTAAGAACTTTGTTTCAGATACTCTTTTTAATTTGTATTATCGAGGTGATCGGTATTCGCCTCCAACAGATTCATATTGGGATGACTTTCTTACGACACGACTTATCAATTGACCATGATTTAATCACTATTTTGGATGTCATATTTGTGATTCCCATATACCATTAGTTTGTTTGGTAGCATTAACCGATAATTTATTTGCTTTAAACCAAAATTAGGAAGTTCTTATGTTTACTGGGGATTTTAATGTTAGATTTTTCTTCTAATATCCAATATTTATTGGGATTTCTTTCACCAAAAACAATCAGAGTAAACCAGGCATATTTTTGAAAGAGATTCTTTTTTGAGTTCCGAATAAATATTTTGAATTGGTCATAATTCCAAAATACTGTCTCACAACCAGCTTCAGCTAGGGTTCCTGTTATTTATTAGGATAGTGTTATAATGGAAATTATATATAATGAATTCACGGGTTAGATTTCCATGTTTGAAAGAATTCTGGATAATTCCAATTTATGAATTAAAAAAATAAAACAAAATCCTATTTAAAAATCAAAAACAATCTGATTTTTTTAAATAAAAAACCGATTTTTTTGATTTTTTTTAAAAATCAAAAAAATCGCCAACCTTCCCATTTCAAGAATTTATACTTAGTGGATTGTCAGCTTTTCTCAAGGATAAGAGATCTTAGGTATATATGGACTGTGTAGGTCAGCGTTGAAAATGCTATGCGTAACCCTGTAAGGTCCACAGCCAATTTCTCGTTGCACTTGTGATTTGAATGATTTAGTCATCAGTAGAAATGGTAAAAAGGGTTAAATGTTTTTGTCACGTTATATACAGGTATATTTTGTTGGTTACTCAAGCGATTATATGGTCTATATCATGTAATGATCCAATCAGTGAATATGTAAGAAAGGTGGTGGTGACCTCAGGGGGTAACAATAATGTTGCAATATGTGGGAGTCTGAGTCTAGCACTGTTTTGGCATCATGTCAGTATGCATCTCATTTATCTCCATCTTTGAAAAAATTAGTTGGAACCCTAACACGGTGTGTATTAAATGCTCGCCGTGATCACATCGTAGTCCCTTACCCAAAGTCACAGTTCACTGTCAAGGCCTGATCCTTCCATTCGACCTTTCCCTTCTCCCTCCCATCCTCTCAATGTTGGGGTGTGTGCCAAGGCTGCTGCAGACAAGACCATGAACAACATTGTTTTTGGGGAGAACGGGGGAAGTTTTTCAAAAACTACCACGAGTGTTCCAACAATTTTTTTCTTTCCCAAAATTGTAGAAGGCATTTTAGAGAAGCACTGTGTCGTGGGTGTAAACATGTTACAGTGTGGCCAGTGTTAGTGTCTAATGTACTCTAAGAGGCAAACAGGCTTTCAGGGCACTCTGCCCTGTGTACACCTTGGAATACAGCTAGAGTACACAGGTATCCCCTATGAGCTAGTAAATCTCAGTTCCCTTGGCACGTTTTCATAACCTCCCATTCACTCAGTGTATTTAGAAAATAAACCCCCTTTTTTTTTGGGTATATATGTTATACCCAGCATCACAAGGTCCAGTTTCACAGGTCAATGTTAGTCAACAAGTACAACCCACTGAACTGTTCCCTTGGTAGATGAACCCTATTGTAACTCATATTGCAGTTACACGCACTATAGCATTTGCTGTAGCTTTAATTCATGCTTATCTTCAGATGAGAAACAGAATGATTAGGATCTTGCCCTTTCTTTCCAGATCTTCTGCCATGGCAACATTGTGAAAGGTGTGTGGACAGAAGAAGAGATAGCTGGCTTCCATGAAGGCATGTAAGTCAAGGTTGTTTTGGCAAAACTATTCGAACTGAATGTTCATGTCCATTCTTAGTTGTTATGACATCACATAGTGTGTTCAATTGATAATAGAATATAATGCCCACATATCCACCCTACGGGGTGCTCAAGCGCGATGCCAATTATTATTACCGCGGCCATCAGGAAATCCTCATCAATCATTTTCGCTTCATCTAGTGGCCTGCTGCTAGTCGTACGTCAGCACTTAGATTGTAATTTCCCCCTATAACAGCTACCCAATTATCGCTTGGGTCACAAAGCACTTGAGACTAATATCTTGCCTAGGACACAAATATGTTGACCACTGCACTTTTTTCCACTAACCCACATCTCTTCAATGATGTCAGTTAGTAGGATCTTGAAGTGTATGGGGAAAGTCTCTCCCAATTGGGTAGCTGTTACAATCAAAGTGCTGACAGTGTGACCCGCCAGCAGCCACGCTATATGAGCACAACTTTGGCAACATGTCTGTTCGTGTCTGCTCAACGTACTACTTAAAGCAGTGCCACATGTACTTAATGACATAGCCATTATGTGTCAGGTACACTATGTACAATAAGGGTGAGTACATACACAGTCCCTAATACCTCAGTCCCACAAGGCAGAGTTGCTTGTCAGAATTTTTCAGCAGCCGAACGCACGCAAGGTATATGCCAAATTAAATTGCGGTATGGTATAGGCACATGCCTACCAGGACCTAATAAAATCGTGTGCTGAGTGTCAAGAACTTCCATTTGTGCGTCCGGGTTGGCACACATCATGCTGTGCTATACCCCAATCTCGTCTGAGAAAAAATTCTGGCAGCGACTGTAGGCAAATGACTCTATGACAAATACTGCGGTTAAACAGTTAGGTGCATATAAATGATTTCTGCTGTTGTACTGGTATAGAGGAGGAGCAGAAGAATAGCATAGGGGCCTTAATTAAAGGAGTTTGTTTACCATCCCAATGCAGAAAAGGTTTAACACCCTTGGTAGTTAGTGTGGACCTTCTACATCAATGTTAGGTTGGTAGTACTCTCAAATTGTGGTGTCACTTTTTAAACTAAAGGACCAGTGTCAACCCGGTTTCTGCGTATCTATTTGGTTTGAACTGCAAATATTTGATTATTGTATGTAAAAGAGACATTTCTAGAAAGAAAGTGGATGATGAACCCGATGGTGGCCATCAGATTAATTTAAACAACTTCTGTATTTGAGAAAAAATACTAAAAAAAACATGAGTTGGCCCCAAATTTTCAGACAGCATAACAAAAAACAATTGAATTTTCGTATGTTTAGTTATTTTTAGAAACAAGACAAATTTGTCTAGGGACGTTTTTTTTTCATTTTCTGAACAATAGAGCTTACTTTTTTCGAAATATAAGGGAAAATGTTTCTAAAAAGTGTGATTTTCCTTTCTTTCAAAATTTGAGTATAATTGGAGAATATTCTGTAGTTGAACATCGAACAAATGAAAAATTGAGAAACCGTCCTAGAGAAGACCGACTCCTATCGTAGGCAAGTTAAACCTTCCACCTTTTACTCTTCGGTATTTTGGCGTTATCTTGTCTGCAAATTGCCAATTTTGGCGAAATTGAACATTGAGACAATCCGTGTTTTAGTCAAAAGGGCTTTTCACGCCATTTCAAGCTGTCTCTTGGTCTCAAATAACTTTATCTTTGAACTTCAAAATTGACCTATGTGTGAACATTTTTTTGAGCACGATTTGGTGTATTCCACATGTGGAACTTCACCGAATCCTCTTGAATTTCCACATGTTGAAATACAAGCGGACCGGTTAATTTCCACATGTGGATATTCACCGAAAAATGTGTATATCCACATCCTCTAATTTGAAATACACATATCCTCTTTCCTCTCCTCCCCTCCCCTTTTACTGTGGATATTCCCCATCCGCTTGTATTCCCGCATGTGGATATTCGCCGAAAATTCGTGTACTTTCCACATGTAGATATTCACCGAAAATGTTTATCTCCGCACTTTGGTAAATTCACAGATCTCCGCGAACTTCCACATGTGGAAAGCGCCGAAAAATGTGTATTCCGCACGTTGTGTAAATTCACAGATCTCCGCGAATTTCCACATGTGGATATTCACACGACAAATGTGTATTCCGCATGTGGATATGTCGCTAAATTTTCGTGATTTTTTTTATTGTGTCTACAGTGGATATTCCACCGAAAAATGTGTTATTTCCGCATTTGTATACTTCGCTAATTCGTGTATTTGCCACAGTGTTGATATTCACACCGAAAAATGTTCTTTCCGCACGTTGTATATTCACAGACCCCGCGAATTAAACACTGTGGATATCACCGAAAATGTGGTATTTCCGCATTGGATATTCGCTAACATTCGTGTATTTCCCCCCATTTGGATATTCACCGAAAAATGTTTATCTCCGCACTTTGGTACATTCACCGATCCCCGTTCAATATTCACTTCGATATTCATCACCGAATAATGCGTAATCTTCGTCATGTTGGTATATTCACCGCTCCCCGTTCATATCCACATGTGTAATTCACCGATCCCAAAATGCCCACAAATAAGAGTCAACATCCGGTTTAAAATTAGCAATTATCCAGTATTATAGAATATCATAATAGGTAAGTAAGTTTAAATCGTGATCATTTTATACCTGTACACACCTAACTTAGGAGCTTGGATTAAATTCAGATCATTGGTGCGATATGCCGGATCTTGATGGGAGCTAATGGCTGGTTTGGTTGAATGTGGGCTTATCATCCATGAATCGGCATCATTTGGCGGCACTCGCTTTTGTGTGCAGCGTGTTTTTGAATCAATTGGTGGTAGCAGAGAATTTTAGCAGTGATATTTTTCTGCCGTGTGTAATGCTTAGTAATGGAGGTTTAGTACATAATTTAGCAGTAGTTGAGCAGATTCAATATTTTCCCAATCCCAGAAAAATATGCGAAACTGGCTACTTTTAATATGCTCTAGATTTGCTCAAAATCTTGATGCTCAGATTTAGAAAAAGATGCCAGAAGCAAATGAAGACAGAAAATGATCTTTTTTTACAATTTTTTAAAAATTGAATATTTCTGAACTCCCACAAAGATCCTTAATCGAATGTAAAAATTCAAAAACGCAACGGAGATAAATCCAGAATAAGCATGATTGCAGGGCATTCAATAAACGAGAACCAACACGCATGCAAGCAACTCAGAGATACGCAGTGGCACGTTCTGTCTTATCTGAAGACAATAGGGGTTTATTCAACCAAACTTACCATAAATCACTATTGACAGACTCATATAAAAAAACGATGCATCAAAACAACTAGTTACTTGGAGATACTGTAATAAACAAGTTTGATCATTGACATTTGAATGTTCCAATTCATAGCTTAGATAAGACGGTATTAATTTATACCGAATGCGTTATTTTTTTTAGCAGGGGCGACCTGCTCGTTTATATGGACATTTGGGGATTTCCCAATAGTATTTACGGAATATCTTTCGTGTATTTTCTGCGGCAGCCTCGAGCATAATTTGTAATAAAATTATTGGGACTTTCAATCCGTTAAGTTGATATAACACTTGTTTGAACCACCCCCAACGTCCTAAGAACTAATAGTTCAAACACGAACATGACATGAAAAACGAACGAAAAGGAGAAATAAAAAGTTAAAAAGGACTTAATAATATAGAGCACTAGATGGTAATATATGTAGGATATTGTAAAATACGTGCAGTCATAAGTCTTTCTTCTATTTGGGGTTGTAATATGTGATTTATTGGCAAGTTCAATAGGACAGTAACCGAAAGGAGGTGGTAAGAATGTTTCGATATTTGGTGTATTTCACTTGGTTTTCTATGTCGGTGCAGTTATAACTATTTTATATACTTTTCTTTAGTTTTTGAATCGATTTAAATAAACCTTTAAGTAACCCCAAGGTTTTTTTAATTGTGGAATTCGTATTAGAAATGCGATTTACTTAATTGGACAATGAACATTGAACAATGAAAGCATCGAACACTTTATCATGAAATTTGTTGTATAGCCTCTTCATATAATCTAAAATAGTTACAAAATTTCAAACCACACCATTTTCATGCTTAATTGCTGATTTTCTGATACATTAAAACTGCATTAAACTTAGATTTTGCTTTTGTTAAAAAGTAGGAAAGTGATTGGAGAATCTGTAACTATAATATAACGCTGAATATACCGGAATCCGGGGGGGCCCTTGTATTCAAAAGTGGATAGGATGCGTAAACAAGAAACGCGTAAAAAGTGTCTCAGTGACCATGCCCCCACCCCCGTACCAGAATGTTACTAGAGATGATGTATATATCAACATGCACTCTGTTTTTTTTTTGATCACATCTGTCTAGGGGTCTGAGTTATGATCTGTTCGTCGTCTGCACTTGTTCCTGTATTGTTATACTCTTCTTCGTCATATTTCAATTTAATGTTCTCTATGATTATTAATAAACACATGCTTGTGTTTTTAAGTACGTGTAGGATCCTCCTTTCCCATTAATATGATCTCACTCCATCAATGTTCTTTAGAACACTTTTGGGGTAGATACATAATATTATTCAAATTATTATATCCCTGGATTATTTGATCAAATCTTACTGTGTCATCTACTTTGTATACATTTTAACATGAAGAAGTATATTAAATCACTTGTCTTAATCACTGTTTAATTATAATGGATTGGTTATTATTAGACTCAATACTTAGGCAATTGCAATCTCCATACACACATTGTATCATGAAACATGTTTCTAAAGGATAAAGTTAAAATTATAAAAACAAGACTTAAAATTTTGGTACAACCGAAATTATGATCGCATTGCAATCAAAAGTGGGTGTCACTTTAATGAACGCAGAGCGCGAGACTGATTTTTGCATGCAGTTTAACTTCATCATTACCAGAGCAAAATTTGAGTAACAGGTAATTTTTAAATGTTTTCTGTAGGGAGACCCTATGTGTAAGTGCCCCGTAAGTGCGCTTGTCTCCTTGACAAAGTAATTTTACCCCATTTGTTATTATTCCAGGTGTTTTAAGTATGGAATTTTTACCTACATATGGGAAATAGGAGAAAAACTTCGACCTCCTTATTTATCTTTTTTGTTTGATTGGTTTTTCGAAATTTCACATATAGCGGTGTGAAATCAATGTAAATTTGGAGCCAAATTGGTACTTCAGTCCATTTTTTAATTTAGAATTCGTTATTAGCCCATATATCAAAATTTAATTTAAAGCAATTCGTGTTATTTCAATCATGATTGCAAGACACTATATACGAGAAAATGAAATTGATGAGAACCACAGAATTAGCCTTCACGAGCAGTTAACACTTTGACTGACAGCTTAAGTGTGAATCCTTGGAATCAATAGATGATTGACTTCGTCGTGAATCATAGAGATATGACTTCGCGTGGAATCATAGATGATTGACTTTCGCGTGGAAATCAATAGATGATTGACGTCGCGTAGAATCATAGATGATGGTTCAACGTTTCGTGTGTCACAATAGCATGATTGGACGTCGGGTGCTTGGATCAATAAAATGGCCTACATGAACCAAGATTCATTTTTATTAGCAAACCTATCAACATAACATGACAAGAGTATCCTGCTGTATATAACAGTACATTTATATGATATACTTCAAAAAGAAGAAGTGACAATTGAAAACAAATTTAATTTGGTAACTAAAATAATTCCCTTCCCAACACAAAGATTTTGAATTATTCGTGTATTATTTTTTTAAAGTCACTAACATAGATCCAGCCATTTAGAGGATGCTTACATTCCGTTTTGGCATGTGGTAAACCTTTCAAAACAACAATGAAAACATTACCCAACCATCTCCTTGATCATCCTTGCTTCATCCTTGAATGGCTCATTTCCATAATTTTTATCTATCTGTCTACCATCTATTTAAGTCGTCTCCTTATATACCTCGGTGGATATACCAACGTGTGGAGATACACAGTTTTCGGTGAATATCCACATGGGGAAATTCACGGGATCGGTGAATATACCAAAGGTGGAGAGATGGCACATTTTTCGGTGAATTTCCACATTGAAGCCACAATCAGATTTTTTTTCTATCAATTCACAATGCCCATTTTGTATCCTAACTAGCTAGTGTGGTACAGTCAAGACTTTACATACCGTTGCTGTGAAGACACTTAAGGATTTTAAAGCAGTTTGAAGATGAAAAGTAGGATCCCGACTTTTATTATTAATAAAAAAATACAAATCATAATTTTTTGACAAATACGGTGTGGTTACGCTTAGCCACTTACAGTGGTCCTTACTACAAAGTACACTAATTTCCAATACAAAACAGTGTAAAAAAATGACTTTGGTGAAAAATAGGGCGCGATTTGTTTTAGATTTTGAAAAAATCGCTGATAATGGATTTAAGTCGAGATATAGAATATTTAGATTCAAGACCTTCTTTTCTTGTTTTCACTTGTTATCTTGTTTTTCCACACCATTCGCTTATTCGAAAGAGCATAGTAGCTAATAGATATTTTGGAAAAATATTTGAATGACCAGGTCAATCGTAAACGTGAGCCTATGAGTTTTGAATGCCAATTGTCATGTCGCCATTGTGTGAAAGATCAGCGAATCTGTTGTCTGGCATGACGAGTCAGTAATCTTTTGTTATGGGATTGTTGGGTTCTTGTGATCAATCATGGCAATTAAGGAGAGATGCTGGTGTTGGTTTTAAGAAAGACATATTCTTGAGCCTATCATGTAATTGGTTTTATAATTACATGAAGTTTCGATTTGATTGGCTGTTAATCACGATTGTTCCATTACGATAATTTTAATAACAGATGCTGGCTTTATTGGCCAACATGAACTACTTTTTTAGAAAACAATTCAATATGCGGAGATACTCACATTTTTTTTCGGTGAATCATCCACATGTGGAAATGAAAGGGGATCGGTGAATAATACCAACGCCAAATACCAACTTGGCGGAATACACATTTTTCGGTGAATAACCACAGTGGAATTCGAGGATATGTGAATATACAAAAGTGCGGAGATACACATTTTTTTCGGTGAATTTCCACATGTGTAAATTCACGGAGATCTGTGATGTACCAACGTGCGGAGATACACATTTTTGTTAGGTGAATAATCCCATTTGGAAATTTCACGGAGATCCTGCTCTACCACGTCGGCTATACACATTTTTCGGTGAATATCCACCTGTGGAATACAATTTTCTGGGAATATCCACATGTGGAAATACAAGCGGACCGGTGAATTTACAACATGCGGAGATACCCATTTTTCGGTGAATATCCCCATGTGGAACATACAAGCGGACCGGTGTATTTCCACATGTGGATATTCAAGAGGATTTGTAATTTCCACTGTGGAAATACCAAATCGGTGCTCAATTTAATACCTGATGTTGGCAAGTGAATGGAATACAATCTATGCACTATTGAATCAAACATCCTTTGTCTCTAACTCCAGAATCAGAAGAGAAATTGGACATTTCATCTGGATAATTAGCCTTTGTTTACATTTTTTCAATATTATTTTTTTCGTTTTCCAAGATGCGTTCGCGCAAAAGTACATTAAAACACGCAGCAATCTTCATTATCTTACGCAGTAAAATTCACCACGCGAAAAAAAACGCGATGCTGCGCCTTGCGACTGACGGCGTAAATGTGCTTAATTCCCGCCGTTAAGAGACCATGCGGTTTTTTGTGACTTAAAGGGTCAAATAGTTTTTTAATCGGCACAAAAACAGCTCAGGATTGTCTCAGTTGATAACCTTTGTTGGTACGATAGAACACAGGTTTTATGTTTAAAATGGTGCAAAAATCCGAATTCGTTTGGGTGAAAACAAAAGCCCTCCTAGGGTTGACACTACCCTTAAATTGGCCCCTATTGAAAAAGTGACACCACAATTTGAGAGTACTACCTACCTAGCATTGATGTTGAGGGTCAATAATAAATATCAAAGGTGTCAAACCTTCAATGTAGGAGGGGTGAACGACGATGTTTGACATGGGTCCTTAGCTCTCAATAGTAGAGTAATGCACCACTGAAGTATCTGTATGATGACGCTCTTGTTGTAGGTACACTGTCTAGTCTCTGAGGAGTATTCAGGGAATACCTACGGCATTTTAACCACATTTAGGAATCTGGCCTGTGTAGGTGATGAATTTAACAAGCAAGGGACCCAATAGAGAAGATATCAGTAGCTCCCACAATGCATTGCTTCAAATGGATTGTTTTTGTACAGGGTCTGATGTGAATCGTTAGAAAGATGAAACATGGCTAAATTTAAACCAGTAATGTCCCCCACCTATCGTGGACATTTCAAGAATGGTCTTCTCTAACGATTCACATGACTACCTGCTGTACAAAAATCTCCATTGGAAGCAATCATTGTGGGAGCTACTGATATATCTTCTCTTGGACCCATCCTGGTCTGCAACGGGTCGGTGTGTGTGAATTGAAAACATCCCCTTTAGACATTTTTGATGTGGCCCTTTATTTCTGCAAAAATCATGTTTTTTTTTAGCTTAAATAGAACCCTTGTTTGCAAAATATGCATCTTTTTTTATTTATCACTCTAATCAAATCAACAATATGTTAAATACAGTCAGTAAGCCTTTAAAAAGACAAAAGGTATTTTATATAATCAGTAAAGGAAATAGGTGCTGATGCGAAATGTGATTAACCTATATAACCCATCTCATTGTGGGCCTAAATGAAGCCATTGTATAAATATTTGTAATGAAATTTCCATTGCAAGTTTAATTTATTTAAAAAACTTGAAAATAAAAATTTATTAATTTTGTGACTATATACTCTTTCAGAATTTCATGAACTTGGTAAAAAAAGTACTTTGAAGATTTGCCAAAATTCTAAATTTGTAAAAATTGACTTAGAAAGGCCTTTTATTCACATGAGGACGGGGGCCCAAAAGTTTAGCAAATGACGGCAACCGGGCACCCATTTTTCTTAACTCTTACGATGATAAGCTATAACAAAATTCACTGAGTGGCTTTTGAGATGGCTTCCCAAAAGACCTAAGACTAAAAGTCCAATTTCGTAACTTCACTGCAATGCAGAGAAAATAGGTGAAAAAATCTTCTGACTCAATGCAGCAGCCGCAGCTCATTGCACATTCTATTTGAAAAGTTTGTGCGGTGTTGAGTAAGATGTGTTTTCATCCATTTTCAATGCCGGAAAGTGTGAATCACAGCAGGTTGAACCCATTGTGCAAATTGTCTCTTTTATTTTTAGAGCAATTTTAAGCAATGGCGACACAATTTTGACAACTGATATAAGTAGGGACATGTAAGAGCTATTACCTCCGCAAAAATCAGAAAATCCATTGCGGGAATCTTGCCATATAGGCCTACAAAGGTCATGATTTGTATGTTATAGCGCCCTCTATATGCCTATTCCCATAGAAAGACGTGTAAAACTAGATTTTTATGAAAAATCATATTTGCCCGCAATGAAATTTCATGAAATTTACACAGAATATAGCTAGTGGCATAAATACTCCAAATTAGTTGTCAAAAGTGTGTCGCCGTTGATATATTTTGTTTTATTCTCATTTTGTCATAATAAATGAGACTTTCAAACAGCTGTGGAATGGACCTCAAGCCTTTGAATGTATTTTTCATGCTGATTCCAATTATGGTCATGGAAATGCAAATTTTTGAAACTTTAGAAATCTGATCTCTGAATATAGTCACCTGCAGAAGTTAGAGAGTAATGGTGGGTTCATCAACAGACTTCTGCAGATGCTAGCCTTTCGAACATGCATTTTACGCAACACGTTTATTCCTGTATCGGGTGCACAAAGCATGTTCGAAAGACTAGCATCAGCCGATGTCTGCCGATGAAATATGAACCCACCATTATTCGGCATTATTACATTATATCCTTTGCACTTACTATCTATTGAGCTTGTAAATGATTAATTGTTACAGCTTAAAACTTACATTTTGCAACATATTTAGCCAAACCATGACTCGCCTCATTCTGGTCATGTCAAACCACCAATCTGGAACTACAGCCAATCATAGGAATCATCTATATACATAAAACCAAGTCTATCGATATGTAATCAACTATACTTTGTTCATCACCAAATTGGCAAGACTCTTCACACCGCGAATTGATATAGAATAGTGCGGGCGCAGCTGCAAACAACACTACCGCAGCTGGCGCAGTGCGTGATGTATGCGCGGCGCACGCTTATGGCAAGAATCGCACGCGTACAACAGAATTACTTTCACGCGCGGATAAACAAAAGCCGAATAATTCTTGCCTATTAGGTGATGAACAAAGTATACTGTGCATTTTGTTTATCCTACTAGTGTGGGTTGGTGTGTATTCCCGTAGGATTTTCATGCTAAAATTGATTTTGTTGCTGTTTGGGTTTCAATAGGACCTAAACTGTCAGAAAAAATAATCCTTATAAGGAGACGAACATGTACATTAAAACACAATTTGACTCGATTTTAAATTTTTCCCTGTAGTAACATTTCCCCCCTTGAGGAAGGGGGCAGCACCCCTTCATTTTCTGACTGTCATGGTCCCTATTGAATGAAAACCAGCAAGAAAATCAACTTTAGCACCAAAATCCTACGGGAACTGTTTCATTGACATACCAACCCACACTATACAGGAGTTGTTTGGTAGGCAGTGGAGCAAGGTTGCCGATCACATAGGAACAAGAACTGCATTGCAAGTCAAGAATTATGCCAGAGCTTATTTCAAGAAATTGGTAAGCCTATCTACTAAATTACATTCAAATTGTATGCAATATAGTTTGGCATATTGAAGTTCAAATACACAGTTAGGCCTGTTCTCAGCATGAAATCATGCAATAAAAAATTGCGGAGTTGCTTGGGAAGTGTGTGATTGGGAAGAACCTGTTTCCATTGTCAGGTAAGAACAGACTTGCCGTTGGCTATATTGCTCCTGTCTTTGAAAGGTTTCTGGAAAACAAAGCTAGATGATAATCCTTGGTGATTCCACAGTCCCTACTCAAATTTCTAAGTTACAAGCAGATGAGTTGTCATTAGACTGATTTAGTGCTGCCTTAAATTCTCACAAGTGCGGTTGATCAGCCTTAGTGCTGGTTGTTGCTAATTGGTGTAGACCAGTGTAGTAACAAACCTGGTTATAAGTGTCTTAAAACAGGCAGAGAATCTCTCAGTTTTTTGAAAAACTGAAGTGAATCAGTTTTTTTTTGGCCCGAATTTACGCGTTTTGATTTATTTTCAGCCCGATTTGGGGTATTTCTGCTGGATTTCACGCGTTTTTTCAGTTTTTTTTCCGTTTCAGGGTTTTTTCTATGAAAGTCATTCTCATAGCCTGCCTTAAAAAACCGCTGGGATGTTGCTGCACTCAGCAGTGGTCGGGTTTTTGTTTCATGAACATAAGAGAGTGTTCCAGCTGCCAAGCATCATTTATAAAAAGGTGCTATACAAAAGGGCCAAACAAAGTAAGTTGGATGATGCATGGAGAAAGTTTGTAGTAACAAGTTCAAATCTTTTGTTAGAAAAAGTCATCATGATTACACTTATGATATTTCAAGGCAGGCTGCTTCTAATCCTAAAAAGTTTTGGACCTTAAGCTGCTTGTAAGGATTCGCCCAGATGTCTTTTAAGGTTGATGATCACTAATGATAAAGATATTGCCGATGCTTTTCATGAAATTACAATACTTCCTACAGTTCATAATTTCTTTCCAGCTAGATTAAGAGAAGCCATATGTTGATATGTATGCCACTGACAGATGCAAATTTCAACTTCATTAGCTCACTTTATTTCTGCTTTCTACTGTCAGGCTTCTACAAGTGACATCAGTGAAAGTGACAGTCAGAAAGATGCAAGTGAAAATAGTACTGGCGTATCTGACAAAGATGTGCACACCCATATACCTGAAAACTTTGAGACTGGATCTCCAACTTGCAAATCCCCTAAACAAGGTAGAAGTAATATGATGACAGCAAGAAGAGGGAGGCCTAGAAAAGATGCCCAGCTTCATCAAGCTTATGGTATGGTTGCTGGAGCGAGTAAAGGAAGTAAGTCGCCTCAGGCAAAGAAGCGGATGAAGAAAGGTTTACCTCAGAGTCCAAGTAAATCGAAAGTCAAAAGACATTTGCAAGATGATTCTGATGAGTTTCCTGATGGTAATATAAATATCATTGAGGAGAAAAGTGAAGGAAGTCATGTGGTCATTGAAGAGGGAGAAAAAGTTCATCTTCAAGAAGCTAGTGGTCGGATGACGACATTGAGGTGATGTAGAAATGGATTCTGATGGAGAGAATGCTGTTACTGCCGAAGTAATGACAGATCCAACAGAGGGTTCACACTCTGCTGTATGCACAAGTAAATCTGAAAGTGATTCGAAATTTGAGAAGGATGGATGTGAAGCTGAAGAAGAATGCAATACTGCACAAACCCATATTGTTGAAGATGAAAATGTTTCCAAAATGGGTGAAGTAAAAGAAAAAGCAGATAACTTGCTTTCTGCAGGCATCCCTGTTGAACTTGTTAGTAGTAAGGCAGTGGAAGCCAGTGCTGAAGAAAACACCGTGTTAACAAAAAGTAACTGTCGGTGGTCAGAAGAATCACCGGAGGTGGAAAATGTAAAGCAGGAATCAAATCGATCATTAGAACAGCATGAACTTTCAATTGAACAGCCATCTTCTGCAACAGTCAGTTGCAGTGACATTAAAGAGGTCAAAGTGCAAAACGTATCAACAGATGTTGTTGATGGGGCTGATCAAGGAACAAACACCCCTCTCACAGGAATGGATTCAGGCGTGTCTGATGAGGATTCTACTGGGACTGATGACTCTGGCCCAGATGATGGGGGTGAAAATACTGTAAATGAATGGGAAGGTATGTGCTCTGAATCATATACCAGTAGAGATTAAAGAAAGGTTAGAGAAAAGATTACATAACATATACCTGCATGCCTGCCTGAAATGCATACCTGCCAACCTTCCCTGTTTTATAAGAATCATCCCTATTTTAAACTTTCTAAATTGCAAAAATAGGGATATCCCTATTTCTGAAATTTCAAACAAATCTTGAAATAATTGCCAGAAAAGTCCTGAAATATTTTCTGGGCTCCTGAAGCTCTTCCTGCAGCTTAAAAAACACTAAAACCCAGTAACTTCAAGAGTCTCTACCCCTGTGTACTCCACTAGAGGCCTTAAAGTGATCAGAAATAGACCCCACCCATAAGGACTTTCATTCGTGATGAGGTGTTCATGGCACATGCATTCTGATTTTGGGGTTCTAAATGTTGGCAGGTATGGAAATGGTGCACCATCAAATTTCTTGACGATGCAGTGCTTATGATGAGAGGCATGCATATGTCTAGCTAATTTATGATTTAGACCCTTGCATTTAAGTTACTGAAAGGTGAGTGGAGTGGATTTTTTTCTTTTTATTGTTAGCGATTAAAATTTTAATGGTGTGTCATTTTCAGTGCTGAAAATGGCCAAGTCTGGTCTGATGAGCACAGAGAAAATTGCACTCTGTACTTGCACCCCTCTGCAATGTTGGGTCTAATTTTCAGGACAAGATGTGTTCTGCTAAACATAAACCTGAATGATCCCACTGTTTGAGGGGGTAATTTTTTTCTGAGGAGTAGGGTAATCAGATTTCAGTTAATTTAGACATACATTGGTAGTAGAAATAGCAGAGAATGATAAACCATTTCTCTACCTCCGTGCAGTGATGTCATAAACTTGACACAGCTTTTTTACGCACACGTCAAGATATACCGTCTTTGTGTGCGCATGTACAGAATGCCGTCGCTTCAAGCCAGCGCGTGCGGCTGACTGGTGCGACCATCAAATCTTGCACTGACGTCACTGCACGGAGGAAGGGAAATGGAGTATACATGTAAATACAGACCTATACAAGTGTGCATAAACATGTAGTTTTGTTGGAGTAACCATTTCCTTTCCTCTATGACACCAAGTTCAACAGAAAAATTTTGTTATTAGGAACAATTTTACAAGCTAAAGAATCATTTTATTGGTCCTTCACTTCAGCCTCGCTTTGCGCTTTGGTTTAATGGTTCTTGAAAGATTGAAATTGTGCTGCAAAAAATATAAGATGTAGATTCTTTATGAAAAGCTTTCCTGTAACCTTAATAAATAAATGCTTTGGTGTTTTTGTTTGATTAAACTAAAGCAGTCATACCAAAGGCGACAGCAGAGGTGATTTTAGACAGGAATGTAATCATTGAGGAAGAGAAATTAGCCAACCCTAGCTACTTCAAGACGGGTACTACATCCAAGAAGACACCCCAGAAATACTTGCTGATCAGGAATAAGATACTGGATTGCTGGTGAGTAACTCAAGTAAGGTGTGGTCAGATGTTTTCTAGGCAATTTAGAAAGCAATCCATCCACTTCTTTATGAAAATGCAATTGTTATCCTCAGCATTGACAGGTATTGCTTAACCTATCAAAACATTAAGGTCCATGGCCTGATCACTAATAGTGTCATTCCCAGAACCCCAGATTTTACCTGAAGTGGTCAAAATGTTGGTGTCTAAAGAAAGCTACTGTTTTTCTCACTTAGCCTGTGAAATCTTAGGGCTAACAGGTGTTTGGTTTGGATGTTATGAGTGAAAATCTGAACCATTTTGGTCAACCAATATTAATTTTATACAATACTCTTTGGGGCTTGCAAAATTGATTGAAATATCGGTGCAAAATTTTACAGATGGAGTTTTGGGGGTCCAAAGTCTTTCGAAAACATATAGATCGAGTCATTATCCTTTAATATTTTGAAACTGCTGAATACTTACACTAAACGGAGAGGCCTTACAATTGGATAAGCACTTATAAAAAATAAAATGAACACAAAAATTATTGATAGAGCTGAATGAGAATTGTGTATTTACCCAGTTTTGGGAAGCAATTTCTAAAGAGCACTTGAGTTTCTTGACAAATTTTGATTAACCCTAACCCATTAGAGCGGCATTTACTGGCCACCATGCCATATTTTTTGCCAGTTGGGCATTTAACAAAAAAAAAAACAAATAAAATTAAAACAAAGAAAAGGGCCAGTGCTGATGTGCCTATGGGGCATTAACCCTTGCAGATCATCAAATGCCAATGCTTTAATCATGCACATTAATCTCTCAGGAGAACACAAACATATGAGCACCGATGTGTGCCACCAGGGCAATAATATTTCAGGAGATCGCAAAAACGTGAGTGCTGACACGTGCCACCTGGACAACATGCCTCTCGGTGCCAGCTGGGCATTAACCTCTGGTAACTCTCTCTCTATCCCATCCCATAACTGCAACCTATGAGAAAACTAAAACAAAGAGAAACATTGAATGCCTATCCTTGCCACCTGGTGAACAACCCCTCGGGAGATGGTGAAAATAAGAATGCTGCCATGGCAACAACCCCTTGGGAGATTATGAAAATGTGAGTGCTGATGGGTGCCTGTTGGACTTCAAATTCCCAGGACTCTTATTTTTGCTTCTGTGGAGAATTTTTGCTTTGCCTGGTGAAATATCTATAGAGGTTAATGCCCAGCTAGTATGCATATGCATGAGTGCTGAAAAGTGCCAGCTGGCATTTGACGATTCCATTTTTTTTCTAATGAATGCCTGCTGGGTATTTTTTTTCCCTATGAGAAGTTTGGATTAATTTTGCAGATTTTATGATGTAAATTGTGCATATGTGCAGAAAAATTTAGCTGAGGATAGGTCAATTAAATTGGTATATATCATTATTTTAATGGTGAAAATTTGCTTGTTTATGTATGTATGATTTCAGGGAAAAATGCAAACCAGCATACTTGACCAAGACAGCAGTTCGCCCAAGCCTAAGAGGCTGCGGTGATGTCAACCGCATAAGTGCAATACACTCGGCACTAGAGCACATGGGTGCTATCAATTTTGGAGTGGGTGAGTTTTGGTTCAGTGTATTTATTGTCTATTAACCCTAACCCATCCGAGAGCCAATGAGAATCAATCAAGGGGTGCCAATTGATTCTCATTGACTCTCGGACTTTAACAACTATTTATTAGTCCCCGCCAACTTTTGTTGGCGAAGGGGGACTATAGAAATGCTCCCCGTCTGTGTGTGCATGTGTGTGTGTGTGTCCCACGCGATATCTTTGGAACTAAGCAAGTGTGGGTGTCCATCTTCGCAACATAGATGTATCTCGAGTAGGTGCTGGGTGGATCCGAAGTGGGTCATGTGTCATGGGTCAAAGGTCAAATGAGGTCAAAAATATGGTCAAAAATAGGGTTAAATTGCTATAAACCTTGTCAACACGATATCTTTTAATCTAAGCAAGTATGGGTATCCTGATTTGCAGCATAGTATGCGCTTAAGTAGCAGCGGGATGAGTCGGAGATGGGTCACGTGGCCATGGGTCAAAGGTTGTCAAATGTGGTCAAAAATTGCCTTAAACCTGTCAATTGTGGTGGATGATGGTTTAAACTTGGTGTGTGCTCAACATTCGGTGCCAAAAATTTTGAAGGTCATTTCAAGGTCATGCGGGGTCATTTTATGCCAATTTTTTTCAAGGTCATTTCTGGGTCATCATGGGTCATCTGTGGTCAATTCACCTTGTCAATTGTGGTAGGATGATGAAACTTGGTGGTGTGCTCAACATTTGGTGCTGAAAATTTTGAAGGTCATTTCAAGGTCATGTGGGCCATCCAAGGTCAAACAACTACAAATGGTTGTATGGTCATTAACTTAGTGGGTGTAGTCAACATTGATACCAGAATATTTCAAGGTCATCTGGGGTCATCCAAGGTATTAAAACTGCTATGGTAGGAGCCTCTCTGGTTTCCATCACAATCCTCCCTGTGATCTTTAAGTTATGTTACTTTTCCTCCTTTCAAATACCACGACGAGCGGGGGACCTTTGTGGTTCGAGAACCGCCTTGTTTTACCTGAAATGATTCTGATTGACTCTTGGACATCTTCCCGTAAAACACCTCATTGATTCTGGTTAACTCTCGGCCATCTTCCCCGCAGGAGAAGTTGAGAAACCAATTGATTCTGATTGACTTTGAGACGTCCACGCTCACAAACATGAATTTACGTCGCCATGTTGTATCCCACCATGCACCGTCTACCCGAAGTCCCACGGGGTTTCCCCCACTGTGGAGTTATATCAGGCCCTCTGAATTTAGCAGTTGTGTCAAGGTCAAATTTGCACCCCCGGAAGTAGAGCGTATATTCCGGCCATTGATTCTCATTGACCCTCGGACGCTTTCCTGGCAGAAGACGTTGAAAATGAATTGATTCTCATTGACTTTTGGCCATTTACCGGCAGAACACCCAATGATTCTGGTTGACTTCGGATGCTTTGCCGGCAGAACACCCAATGATTTCTATTGACTTTCGGCCATTAACAATTTTCCACAAGTTATTCCTCTGCGGGGAAAACGTCTGAGAGTCACTGAAAGTCAAAAAATGACTGATTGACTTTCGTACGTCTTCCCTGCAGGAGAACTTGAGAAACCAATTGATTCTCATTGACTTTGAGATGTCCACGCACATAAACATGAATTTATGTCACCATGTTGTATCTCACCATGCACCGCCTACCCGAAGTCCCACAGGGTTTTCCCCCACTGTGGAGTTATGCCAGGCCCTCTGAATTTAGCAGATGTGTCAAGGTCAAATTTGCATCCCTGGAAGTAGAGCGTACATTCCGGCCATTGATTCTCATTGACTCCCAGACGCTTTCCTGGCAGAAGACGTTGAAAATCAATTGATTCTCATTGACTTTAGGCCGTTTACCGGCAGAACACCCAATGATTCTGATTTTCCGCGAGTTATTCCTCTGCGGGGAAAACGTGCGAGAGTCACTGAAAGTAAAAAAATGACTCCGATTGACTTTCGTACGTCAAGAGACACGAATGGATTGATTCTCATTGAATCTTGGCCGTTTTGGGGAAGCCCTGGTGACCTGTTAGGGTTAAGCAATTTTTTTTTGAGCAAATCAAAACTCTGATAGTTGTAAATGTGAACAAGTTAAATATCGGTAGAAGACTTAACTTTACACAACCTTAGATTTTGCACACCAACCTTCTCCCGCTCAAACTTTAGGCTGTTTTGAACCAATCCCAAAATACTTTGCAATGTGCCTATACTGTACTGTACTAACCACAGGTCAGTACTTAAGGATAAAAAGTGTTCAAGAAGTATAAGGACCACAAAACATTTCAACTTGGGATTGTAAAAAGGTGCATTTTGCAATCTTAAAACCTGTTTTTGTTAATCGTTCATTAGATATCCTCAAGAAAAGGTTATTTCAAAAATTTCACTTGATTCCGATGATGCGTTTTGATGTCATGAACAAATGTTCATATCATAGTGCCCCATAGACCACTGTTTTAATTTTTGTCCGTTTACAGAAAATACAAAATCACAAATTTCTAACAAAGTAAATGGAATCTGCAAGTCAGATTTGGGACACACACGTTTCTTAGGCCAGCGGTTCAGATGACAAGAAAGTCTCAACAATTTTGAGATAAGTTGGGGGAAGTTGAACTGAATGTTTCAAATCTTTAGATAAAACATCCAAGGAATATTGAAGCAATACTGTAATACTACTTAAAACATGATTCTTTGTTTTTTCAGAAAATCCATTTCAATCTATTGTGTCAGCTCGTCACCACACTAGAAACCACAGAGTTCTCAGCAGTCCCCGTGCTGTCACACTGGTAGGTAGAACAGAATTCTAAGTAAATAAAATTCTTGAAAATTTCAAATTACATGCTTTGATGCATCACACAGTCACTTTTGATTTCATTTG
>JAMKCH010016635.1:0-37085 GCA_023653785.1 Ophioderma brevispina | reverse complement strand
TTTTGAGTTACATTGATCTTGCAGGTCAGAAGCAAATGTGAATAAAAACAGCCCACAGAACTGTGTGTGTAGTCGATCATGTTTGGGGATGTGTATTACATTTTTGTTCATGCCATCTACAAGAAACATTTTTCAGGCTGAAAATTTTATTGAGGTTATGCAAAAAAAATAGCTTTCTTCTGATACAAAAATCTCTACTTTGATGATGCTGTCAATCGAGTGACCCACACTGAGGTTGGATAAAGAATATGCTTATTTAATTGATTGGCTAAGTGTCCTATACCATATTTGTAGTCCATTCAATTTAATGCTGTGCAACCTTGAGAATCATCTCATTTGTATGGGAATAATGTAGTGCAAATAACAGCAGTTCTGATTTGATTTTGTTGAACAAAGTTTAGCATTACGATTGATGTCACTGGCAGGATCTCTATTGAGTTTATCCCAAACACACATACACAAAGTCATGGAGAGCACCTTTAAAACATTTTAACAGTAGCTAAGTACTTGACTTCTGTACTTCGAATGCAACACATTTCTGTTATTTCAAAATCTAAAGTAATCATCAGTGCATCTGGGTTTTTTAACGCCATTTTCAAGCCGACACAAACAAAGTGTTAGGTGCGTAATGGGTTGAGCGTCATGTAATGACACATTACTATTCACAGTGATTAAATGCCACATTCACTACTAGTGCTCAAGAGGGCTTAATAGGTAAGGTTGAAAAATGAGCTTTTAAAACATCACCAATTGATGCTTGCTATTGTCATCATGGCTGTTACCAGGTGTGGATTGGATGAGAAGCTAGTTGATTTTGGAGCCCTGCTTAAGGGAAGTAGTGGTGGTTGGGAGAAAATCAACAGAAAACTATAAATTTACTATGAATTGATTTGGTTTACATGTAGGGCACAGAATCAAATCAGGCATTTCACCTCACCAACAAGATTTTAATAATTCTCACTGACGTAGTATGCAGTATGTACGCTGTGTGGATGATGACCAATCATACATTAACCAATCATGCATTGACCACAATCACACACTGACCAATCAAACAACTGACCAATCACACTAATGGCCAATCATGCATCACATTGGTCAATCATGCATCACATTGGCCAATCACACACACTGACCAATCATACAACTGACCAATCACACAATTGGCCAATCATACATTGACCAATCACAATCTACCAATCAGAATCAACCAATCACACCTCAACCTTCAAGAGTGATAGGCACGTATCCAGTGACCTCAAGAATATCTTCCCTTTTACCATGTAGTATTTGTAACATGTAAAATTCTGAGATAATCTTGTCGTACACCATTTTAGTGTATTTTGTATGTAGCTATTTGCTACATGGCACAAATATTACATTTACAAGCAAAACGTAAATAGAAATGCTCCTTTAAATTTTAACTACCCAGTAGATTCTTGCTTTTTTCCAGAATGGCTTACAAAGTGCAAAAGAATGAATAACTTCCCCTCCATAAGTTGTGGTTGAAAAGCACGCATACCGCAATGCTTGAAACACTGTGCTGATGACATATTGAATGTTCAATGCAGCGGAGTAACATGAACATGTACAGACATTTGCCAATATTGGCTGAATAGCACATAAGCTATGCAGTAGTACTGAGGAGGTTCTTGAACCAGGAGAGAAGTAGGCTCTTGTGAAAACACTATAAACCAGAGCAATGACAATCTCATTAAAGGGGCATGGATTTGTGAGATCCAAATTGATGCGAGAGATGAAAGTCATAGGGATAGGGATAAACTATTGGATTACTTTTTTTAATGTCTTTATTATCATGTCATGGATGACAGAAGGTGTGATAAGAAATCTTGAAAATTGGTCTGGACTGCCTTAAGAAGTTAATAGACTCGAGTGTTGAGAGATTGGATCCTAAGCTGCTCTTATAAGCAAATTGTTGACAAAATACACCTTTCTTTCTTACAAATTGCTTCAGAAAAATCACAATTTTTTTTAAATTTTTTTAAAAATTAACCTGCACTCAATGCAAAATTTCAGAGTCCGGATTCTTCATGAGAATTAGCCTGTCAAACGTGCAATAATGTCAAACATCTAACATGTATTGAAGTATGCCCTTGAAATAAGGAATTACACTATTAATGAATCATTTGATAAAATATTGGTCAAAAGAACCCAGAATAAAAGAAAAAGTACAAGCATGTGGAATTCGGGACCATTTGGCAGACAGTCAATGAATCATACACATTATCATATGTAAGGAATTATAATTTCTTCCATTAAAATTTAAACAATCTGGCAACAATTACATTCTATAAAACTGCTGTATGGTATAATATTTTTATAAGTTATTTTTTAGACATTTAACAGAACTGAACACTTTGTGATGTTTGGAATTTGTAATTTTAAACAGCTAAACATTGTTTTAAATATTTTCATGGGCTTTTAAATTTGTGCTTTGCTTGTTGCTTGCAAAAAGTGTGAAAATAAAAAGCACAAAAAAATGTCAACACAGTACCAGCTGACATATCCTCATCTGCCAGAACTCAAGTGAGTCACCCTGATTGACCCGTTTATTTATATGAACTTTTGAACCCATCCTATATATAATGGTATCCTACATCATATCCAGAAACCATTGGAGCCCACTGTCAGTATCCTGGGATGTTATAGTTAGCTGAACTTTGTCCTGGGAAATGAGAGTAAAAGACATAACAACGAATCTGCCAAATTATTCTGTTTGTTATTATTCCTCTCAAAATTTCATTATCATATTTAAATGGATTAATTACATAATGAATTGGTATTGCACATTTGAAAGAACGGTGAGCCCCTAATTTTTCTTGTTCTCTCAGGTTTCTGCAAAATTATAAGAGAAACATTCATCTGCACATAACAATGTGGTGTTTTAAAGGGGCATTTCGTGATCCACAGCCTCGTCCCCCCGACTTCCCCAAAAAAGTTGAGATTTTTATATCATCTGAACCGTTAGCCTTAATAATGGATGTGTACCCAATTTTACTTGCAAATTTGGTCGCATCTGTAAGAAATTCGCATATTTGTATTTTCTGTCCGTAAACGGACAGAAATTACAGTACACTAGCCTATGGAACCTGTGATACAAGCATTTGCTCATAACATCAAACAGCAAGATCGGTATCAAGTGAAATTTTGGGAATAAGCTTTTCTCGACGATATCTAGTGAACCATAAATGAAACAGATGATGCTAGAATCACGAAATGCACCTTTAAAATTATGCAAAAAAGCAGCATGTACTCAGCAGCAACCTCCTTAATTTCAAATGCAAAACCAAAACGTAGCAAACAAAATTCCTCAAAAGCATGACCATCCCTAGATAGGGGGTGTGACACCCCCCCCCCCCATTTGCAGAATTTTGTCAGCAAAATGTTGACTTGTCCGTATTAATGTAAAATAAGATGTAGGTGGAATGTAATGAAATAACATTTTGTTGCTGATATTACTTCCCATTGCTAATATGCAGAGTATAACACAGTATAATTGAACAATTCTGTAATGAATTGGTCTCTCCCCCTCAGATTTTTGAACCAACGGTTAAAAAAATAGTGTTGCCGGCAAAACTATTCATTTTGTCGACACAATTTCAAAACTTTTTCGGCTTGCTGTGCTCGCAGGGTAAACTAAAATTTAACGGTTGAGCACAGCGGGCGGCTATTTTTTTAAATTATGTCAGCAAATCAACAGTTTAATTGGCAACACAGACTCAACACCTCCCTCCCATTAAAAATGGTCTGGGGACACCCCTGCTCAAAGGTCTGTGTAAATGGCATCACCGTAGGATTATCAGATTTAAAATTATTACCCTTGCAGTAGTGTAACAGGCGGGTGGGAGGGGGAAGGTTACCACCCCAGAGAGCTTTGATCAGGAAAAAAAGCTTGAAAAACAGTTTTTCAAGCTTTTTTTCCTATCAACATACTAAATCAGCCCTTTTTTTGCCTGCTCATCAGGAAATTTTCACTTCAAAACGGACTCTAATCGGGAAAATCTGTCGCAAAAGCGGGAACTTTCCCCCTCTGACAAATGACCCCTGTTACGTCGCTGTACCCCTGCAATCAGTGTGGATTTTTTTTTTTACAGTTGCAGTGTTTACATTCTAACAGGATGCCCCAAGGGAATAACTTTGCCATAAAATGATATAAGAAATGCCAGTTACTTCTTAGGACACCATGTATCTTGTTAAAGAAACAAGTTCATTTTATCTTTAGGCAACAATGCTGTGATCTTAATGAAACGGCACTTCATAAAAGCCCTTTATTATAATATTATTATTCTCTTTCAAACTAATCAATTTTTTTTTTTAAAGATTCTGTCTAAGGTTTGCTATGTTCTTCACACCACATAGATGAAGACAAAAACATAAACACACTCTAGCATAATTTGGTCACTGCCTTGTACCCAACCTGATTGCAATCTTTCTGCCATGGTCCCTGGCAAGAGTGCAACCATACATGATTTAGGTTGCTTCGGGAAATGACAAAATACACATAAACACTTACTTGCGGGAAATCATTTAAATTGGACATTCTTTTTATAGAAAAGATGATGCGATGCTACTGGACTTTATTACCATTTTGCAACAATTTTCAGTGTTAGGGTATGGAGGAGTGAGTAAAAGCCTAAAGCAAACATTACATGTGTGTGTGTGTGTGTGTGTGTGTATGTGTGTGTGTGTGTGTGTATGACAGTAAGTGCATGCACATCGTGTACACATACACGTAACACCTGCACATTGATGAAACAGGTTTGATTTGATATGCTTTGGTTAGGTCCCCTACTTCAAGCCACTATCAGTCATTTTTTTCCAAATTTAAAATACCGATTTTGTCTCTACGTTGCTAGTGTTAGGTCACATCAACACCTTATATTACCGTTCTTTGTGAAAACAGACGCTAAAGCATTTTAAAGCGGTCTTGAAGATGCCATTTACGACTATTTCTTGACCTTAAAAAAGTCGGATCCCGACTTTTATTAGTAAACAAAGCATAAAAATCGTAATATCTTGACAAATACCTGTTACCTAGCGACTCACAGGGCTCTTACTACAATTTTCATACAAAAGTGCAAAAAAATGACTTGATGAAAATAGGGGCGTGATTTGTTTACATCGTGAATAAAAATCGCTGATAGTGGCTTCCCCATGTTTGTTTTTTATCATGTTAATGAACATTTGACATTACCAAAGAGGACAGCCCAACCTGCAATCTTTTTGTAAGCCTTAGTGTGTTGACAGTGTGGCTGACGCACTTTAAAAGGGTTTTTCATGATAATACTAATGTCACTTTCCTAATATGCAATAAATCTTTTAATACATTTCATGATGATAAGAATGTGATAGTTGATACATCCCTAAAAAAGAGGAATTACCCCAATGCAAAGCCTATTACACACACAGTAAAGCACACTTCTACATTTTATAAATATTTACTTTTATAACATTCTTCAAGCTAAGATTCACTACACAAGGCCGAGGCAAACAAAACATGTTTAGCATGCAGGTTTTAAAAAATATGGGCCTTTTTATTTTTTATTTGAAAATAGGTGAAATTTCTATATTCTGACCATACATTTAGCAAACATTGCATTGATTGAGAACATGGAGTCCAGCCTTCTGTCATGTAATTCTCTAATGATTACAAAATACTTTTGTTGCATTAGCACTGTAGGAAGAAGACTTTCAACTTCTGAAGCACCTTCATGAAATTAGGACTGAAATTTCAAAATAACAAATAACAAACACATGAAAATTGAATGCAGCCTCAGAAGGAAAGGGAGGGGATGCTAATGTGTATTTTTTTTCTACTTGGGTAACCAATTGTTGAACAAGATTATATTGCAATTAGGCCACAAAAAATTGTTTGATTGTCCTAGCCGACCGCCCTACTTTTTTGGAATCAAGGAAGTTTTTTTTTTTCCTTTTACTGTGCCAACATACCACCCTAATTTTAAAATTCTTAAGAATTTTTTTTTTTCAATTTTACCTCTAAACGTAAAAAATTACTGTTTCCAGTTTCTTAGCTTGTTAGTTTGGGTTTCATAATGTACCCATATGCATTTTTGAGTAAGAATCACTGATTTTTAGTGTTTATTCAACTTTATTAATTACAAACAAACATTAAAAAACCATTAAAAAGTTTTTAATTAAAAAAAAAAAGAAAAAAAAGTTTTCCGACCGACCGACCCACTCTAAAAGTCGTCTGTGGACAAACAAACAATTTTTTTTTGCCTTAGCTGGACGCACCATTTAGGAAATACTGGTCAATGTGTGCCACATGCAATGCCACCCTAAAGTTTTCAGCATCTGTAAACAGTTATGGCAAGATTTCAGGTTAAGAGTCCAGGCATTTTGAGAAGGAAGAGGTATCAGAACCACATCAACACAAAAGAACCAAGCAAGTACCAGTGTGTGATATAAGTGGCCATGTTAACGCCCAAGATTCATTTAAGTCATATAAATGTTAACATTTTTGACTTTTGATAAGTTAACCACCCACACACATAGGTCCCCTGCAAGATCTCATTTACATACTTACTTCCTTAACCCCTAACCGGACCGGGTCGTTTTGGCCGGCCGACGGCCAATTCCCGAAGGGCAATCTATTTTTTAAATTTTTACGGCCCAGATGCAATGAGAGCCCCCTTTTGCGTTTCCTTGCATCTCGGCCGTTTTTCCCGGCACAGGAAAAAGTAGCGGTAAAGTCAATAACGGCCCAGATGCAACGAAACATCGCGTCAGTTTCCCGGAAGACGGCCCAGATGCAACGAAAACATCGCGTCATTTTCCCAGAAGACTGCGCCCAGATGCAACGAGGAAACATCGCCCATTTTCCGGAAAGACGTCTCAAGATGCAACTAGGAACATCGCTTGCGATATGCAATTAGAACAGGATATAAATAAATAATAAATAAATAATGGATTCGTACTTCACAACTATTTGCATGAAATTTGTAGCATATAGTTCGCCAGTCGTGAGTGGCTCTATTACGCTACATCATAGTCGTGAGTCGCGCTATTACGCTACGTCATGCTCCGGTTTTAGTCATGAATGTTTTACGCATAATTTAAAAGTAGCTTATCGAAAGGTGGCGCTATCACCATGCGAATCGAAATTGTCTATGGGCATTTTTACGCAAGTGTCACAGCCTGATGAAAAGCATGGCGCCTTCTGCGGCAACCGTCCGAAATGCAGTGAAAAGCATTGCGTCATTTTCCCGGATTGACGTCCCAGGTGCAACGAGGACATCGCGTCAGTTTCCCAGAAGACGGCCCGATGCAACGATGAAACATCGCGTCATTTTCCGAAAGACGGACCCAGATGCAACGAGGAACCTCGTTACATCGCGTCAATTTCCGGTAAGACGGCCCATATGCAAATGAGGGCCGCATTAGAGTCATTTGCGCTACAACAAAATAGTTTTTTTTGACGGCCGTAGATGCAACGAGAAACATTTTCCGACCGTAACCACGTTTTCCCGTTGGCCTCTCATTGCATTCTCGGCCGCGTTAGGGTTTAATTGGTGAATCGGCCAGAATAAACTTAAAAGCACACCTTCCGTTTATCAATCATCCCAATCTACATTCTCATAACATCGTAAACTTTGTTTAAATTAAACCTATGGTGACAACTGCTTTTTTGCCCATACTAACACTGCGTACCTGCATTTGCATGCAAATTTTTCTATTTCCCGTAATGCTTTGCAAGTTTTTGAGGTTCACGCAGCTTACATTCATGCAATAAGAGTCACGCTCACCCGAAAGTACAAATATTTGCTAGCATAATGGGGATTTAGGTGTTAGGTGTAAAAATTGCATTCATGAAACCAATATTTCAAACTACCTATAATGTTCCTTGTCACTTTTAAAGCTCATATAATGGACCTTTATCCAAACAGTTGGAAACTAGTCAGATATTTCCTAAGCTTTCTCAAAGCATTTCTTTATGGTGCTGGAGCATATAATGTAACATCATGACCTAATTGAGCCTGGGCCCTGAGGAGATTGCGCAAAGTAATATCATTCAAAAACAAAAATCATTAATAACAAACAACAAACATCAGACAGGCTATCTCAGGATACTGAGAAGCACAATAAATCCATTCGACTCCCTTCATATCAGTTGAAAGCGTAGTAAGGGATTGCTATTGACAAAGGATTTCCTTCAATTTCATGCTTTATGCATGCTAAAACATCAAAGTCATCCTTCCTCAGAAGATGGGCCTGCAGGATATGGACAAGTTACACGGATTGTAAGGAACACGGATTGTAAGGAAGCTTTGTTGGAACTTAGAAGAATGGGAAAAACGTATTTCCGTTTAAAAGAATGATCTGTGAACTAAAAAACTAACTTAGTCAAACCTTCCCCCAATCAGACAATATATTGTAAATGGGTAGGACAGATATGTGTGTGTTGATTGCTCCCAAAATCCCTGAAGATCTTGACCCAGGTAATTTTCACTTCAGATCAAACAAGACTATAGTCATTTATATAATTTATTGTCCGGAAACATTATATAATTTAACAATGAGTTTTACACTCTAGATAGCCTACCACAATTACCACGCAACCCGAGTTACATGCGTTGTGTTGTGATCACAGTGGAAGGGCATCTTTAAAATACATGATCATTCCTCTTTAAAACTGTCAAGGCATGTCTAAAAGATTGGTCATTTAATTTAATGATGATGTGTTGTACCACACTGACAGTAAGCATTATGGTAAGAGTCCCATTTTAGAAGATGAGTGCTAATAACAATAAACAGTTACTGTAAGAAGTGTTTCTTGCTATACTTCTGTTCGATCTCAGTTTGAGGGATGACGTCATGCGCGTGTCAGGTTTTGAACCCAAGAAACGCACGCGTCTATCTTGGAATTGCAGCTATTATGTACAAGAACAAGGCGGCGCAAGCCAAACGCTAGTGCGAATTGCAAAGTCACGTTCATGACGCACCCCAAACTCGAGACCGAACAAAGTATAGCGATCTTGCATCTGACAAGTGGTCATAGTTCAGAAGTTGAGATAATTATCTTTATTGATCATTTTTTGTCGCTTGTGAGTTGCACACTGTCAGTATTCAGTTGTTGCATTACCTGTTGTGACTTTAAATCTGAATTAAGTCAGCGGATTGCACTCAAACACATGATCATATTTCATCTTATGATCCGTTTTCTCTCACTACCAGAAGTGCGCTTGCATCTGATGAAGTCAAGCTGAATGCACGCATTAACACTTAAGTGTATAAGGGGGGTGGTCCATGTGAATCGCAACAGTTTGTTTTCCGTGCGCCATTTTTTCACAGTAATTATTTTTTGTTGCCCCAAATTTTTATTATTGGCTAATTGCGCATGTTTGGTGGGGAAAAAATCAATCTTCATGGCACTTATTATCTAATTGCTAATAATTAAGATTTCGGTTGCACTATGCAAATTGTTCTATGCCCCCCTTAACTTTTTTTAAATTTTATCTCATCATGTAAATGTATTTACTATTCTTCCTATTATGGGCCAAATTTTATGAAAAGTCCTTCGGAAAAGTGTATTTTTTCTTTGTGTGAGAATTGGGTGCACATTGCAAAAACCTTTTATTGGACTGGCCATTTTGAATCGGTCAATAAAATTTTTATTTCTCTGCTCCTTTTATGTGGTCCTGTTGATGTACCCCTACCCCACCAAGGACCACAGTTTTGGTAAAAAATTCCTCCGGCAAATTGGTTTTTGGGAGGGCCATGTGGGCCCCCCGTATCCACTAACGGATGCACAAGACCCAGAGGGTGTTTTGAATCGATCCCATAATGCATATGCAATGGCCTATACTGTAACTAACACTGTCAGAAACGTACCCAGAAGTTTTAAGAACCACAGACATTTCATGGACCATGCTAAAAAATTCCCTAAGTACGATGCTTTGTGGGCTAAATGAATGTAAGAAATATAAAAAAATACAGGTTTTGATGTGTTGGATAGGATTTTGTGGGATCACAATGATCTTATTGAGGTGTCATTTCCCAAAACTGGTGCATTGTGGGATTGACTCAATACCCCCTCTGCACACAAGACCATATACACTTTTTTTTTTTGTCCTTTCTGTGTTGTGTGGTTGTCTTGTTTTGTTTGTTTTTGGTTGTCAGTTTGTGGGTGGGGTTTGGGTGGGTGGGTGGGTGGTACCGGTGTTTGTTTGTTGATTTTTTTTGCCAAAATTACCCGTCCATTTTATTTTTTTTGGGCTAATTATTTAACCAACTTTTTTATGAAGCAATTTTTTTTTTTTAATTGATTTATTTATTCTTTTGGTTTACGTCTCAGGGCAGCTGGTGTTCAAAAACCCATTGACTCCTGTTAATTTAGTGTCTAATTTGTGCTGTGGGTGCTCACCGTTTTCGGATGTCATAGTGTTCATATTTTCAGGGGCTCATTTATTGCTGGCTTCCTTGTCTCTGAGTTTTGTGACACCTGTTGCCTTGTGACAGTAATAATATTGATTGTATTCTTTTTCACAATTTTATATATGCCCATTCAGGCTGTAACATATGTATAGTTGTTGTGAGAAGGGGCTGGTGGTTGTCTCTGTAATTTGTTTTCCCCCCACCAGTCCCAGACAGGGCAATAAATATTGAAAAACAAAAAAAAATTAAAAAAAAAGACCATATACACTTAAGCAATGAACTGATCACATTAAGAAAGTTGAGATCATTATCTTATTGATCTTCTCCTAGCATGTAATATCTACACGAAGTGCACTTTGTATCTGTGAAGTCAAGCTGAATTCACTCATTCACAAATCACAGTATAGGAAACTCAGATCATTGATTATTATTGATCTTGTTTTATGCTAGCTTGCAACATCAGTCAAATAAAAAATCACCATCATTGGTTTATGTGTGCAGTAGGCAAGGCGCTCATATCTCGTTTGCCCTTGCTTAGCAGTTACAGTGCTATTAACTATTGAAGTGCTGAATAGGATTGTGCACTTAGCTAGCTGCTGGCCTAGGTGAGCACAATGAGACGATTTCCTGACGGCAGCGTGATAATAATAATAGGCAAAGAGCACTGTGATCTTGTTTGATGGGTGCTTTAATAAAACCAATCTATTATATTATTATTTTAACATGCATGTATGCAGATATGTTCCGGGTTTAGGTTCAGGTTGTGGCTGGGTGGAATTGCTATTCTATGTGTGCTGTTTTGAGGAAAATTGTTTTGCCCAAGTTTCATTCTATTGCTACACCAAAGTTACCTCGTTAAAACATAAATATGGCATACATATACCTTCCGCAACCTGTTCATTTTTTTTTTTCAAAACCTTTTCCAGACATATTCAGGAAGTCAAATGCAAGGCCACATATGCTTTTTGGGGAATTGTAATGAGCAGATCTGATCAAGAGTCACTCACTTTGTTGTCAGTTAAAACTGAGCTGAACAATGTCGGTGGGTTTTAAAGGGCCATGGTATGATTGCTAATAGCCCTCGTCCCCAGACCCCAGCTTTTACCAGAAGTGGTCAAATTTTTGGTATCTAACAGAAACCTACTATTTTCCTCATTTACCCTGTGAATCTGAGGGCAAGGATGTTTGGTTTGGATTTATGGAGCGTAATTGTGCCCTTTTTTGATTCGAAACCATTAATTTGGACAAAGTCTCATGGGAATTACAAATCTCACATCAAAATGGGTTGAAATATCGGCGCCAAATTTTACAGTGGTGTTTTGGGGGTGAGACCATCACATATCAAGATAAAAATTACATCCTTATATTTGGTCATCACCTTTAAGGGGGATGGTCCAATTTAATTATATAAAGTTTTCATCTTGATAAATGGCCTTCACCCAAAACCCATCGGTAAAGTTTCGCGCCGATACTCAATCTGTTTTGATGTGACAGCTAGAAACGTGATTTTGTGGCCCCATAGAGTGCTGTGTACAATTAATATTGGTCGACCAAAATGGACCACACTTTCGCTCATAACGTTCCCAAACCCAATCCTTTAATCCTAAGATTTCACAAGGTAATGAGAAAAATAGTAGCTTTCCTTCTGATAACCAAAATTTCTAACCACTCTGGTATAATCTGGGGTTCTGGGAGAGGCTGATTTGAGCAAGTTATAATAACATAATTAACCTGGTATTGGCTTTTTTTTTAAATTTTGTAAACTTTTCACTTTGGAGTGAGTCGCAATTTATTTTCTGAAAATTGTGACGGTTTTCTGGCAAACTGTATTCGCCATTTTCCCACCCTTTTCTATGCCCTGTGAGATACTTAAGTTTGCTTTATTCTGTTCTTGTTGCTGTTGACTTTTTTTAATTGGTTTCATTTAAGCTACATTGGTGCAAGATAATTAAAATGTGCCTTTTAATATTTAATTTGGGTTGGTTTATAATTATGTTCCAAAATGGTAAAATTATGTTTTTTTTTGATGTTGTTTTTGATTAAATGTTAAAATAGGGCCAAATCACTTGTTTTAAAATGTGTGGTGTAATTTTATACATGAAATGGGCATGATATACTGTGAAAGTGCAGACACACGTTTATATCCATCTCTGGAAGGATTTGGTTGTGGTCTGACTTTACTCTTCAAAGCAAATTCATTAACAAACTTTAAACCCACAATCACACACACACACACATTTTTTGAATATGCCAGGTCCCTGTCCTGTCTGTCTGCCGTCTGCCCTTTTTCTCGGGGGCCGTGGGTCATATGGTCACGAAACTTGGCGAGTGGGTGTAGCTGGCTGGGGCAGATCAAGTTCAATTGGTCCGCGTATACGCGCCACACAATCTGGGAATCATGACAAAACGGTTTTTCAAACATTAGTGCTTTAAAAAAAACCATGTGATCCGCGAAATCCACGGACCCGCCTTAGAGTATTATACAGAATAGTGATCACATGGTATCAATCCATTCTCTTAACATTTAAAGCAAGGAGCAAAAGGGTTAGTGGAAAAGTTTGGTCTCAAGGAAATAAATTGAGTTCATGGAAGTAACAACACAAAAGAAATTTGAACAGTAACTCAACCATGAAGTGCAACACCTGTGAGTCGATGAAGGTTTGTGAACCAACGATATTAATTTGAGAAATAAGTACCAGAGAATACAGATCTTTCCACTTTTAAAGTCATTTCAAGGAAAAAGTCACTTTCATGATCTGTAAGTGCAAGTATTATTATATTAGGTCTGAAGCACAAAACATTACTTATGAAAGGCCGTTATTTCGGTAATTTTACAATACTTCCGATTTTTTAACTTTGCTTTTCCACACTGGTATTTTCTGTAGGCAAAAGACAACTGCAATTTTAAATGAAGCCCCGGACATAAAGCCAAGTAAAATAAATTATGCGTCCCTGCCCCTCATCTTTTTTTTTCCTCGATGGCGAACCATCGAGGCCTATTAGAGTCGACGATAACAAAGTCTCTTAGATCTAAGAAGAAAGTACATACTTTAAAATTTATTAAATTCTTAACAAAACAACAGGGATAAATTATAAATCAATTTAAATTTTAATACAGATGTAGAAATTTTCGGAGATTTTTAAAAATGTTAACTACATTATTTTTTCTTAAAGTTAGTTGGGGTTGTGTTTTAACCTTTATGCTAGTACCCTTCAAACTGTGGGGCAGAATATAGGCTTAACGCCTCGATGCGTTTCTAGATAAAACGGGAATTACTCGGTGCGCCTCGCTACCCCCGTATGCATGAGGCCGCTGAACCAGAGCATCAGTGAACCAGAGGCATGGCAGAGCGAACGGTAATTCGCGTACTAATAGCAAACACACGCTCACTGACCAGATGTAATGCGTCATTCGCACTGCGCTGAATACACACACACTATCTTGATACGAAATCGAATGACATTCATTTTGCACCCTGACTCGGGCCTGACTCGACGCTAACATACTGCTCTAGGCCTACCTGGTTTTTTTTTTGTTTTTTTTTGCCGTTGATCCATCGTATCTCATTGTTGAAATTGAAATGCCAATTTTTTCAAATACAGAATAAGGGTTTCTAGTCCACACATTGCTTACCGTTGCCCTTTGTTTATTAGAAAAAACAGTGTAATGACGATAAATAGATGAAACTTAAGACGGAAGAACATGCAATATTTGCAGTGGTGATAACACCCCAATCGTTAATTTACATATACATGATGCAAAAAAACATTAAAATGATAATTTTTGACGTTCTCAAACAATCATATACGCAGAAAACATATCTTCATTTCTCTTTATCAACTGTGTCTATTCAGGAACAATAACCATTGGAATTTATAATAAAAATATTATACATGCACAGATTTTTGAGCCCCCAAATATTGTGTCATAATAGTAATTTCATATAGCTTTAGACACTCAATAGAATTTCTTATAACCTTGTATTGGCTACAGAAATGTCTTAAAAGAGAGAAAAAATTGATTTCATTTGCTATATTTCAAATAAAAAAACAGGTTTATTTTTTTTACTTGCACTGTATTTATAATGAAATTAGAAAAAAATTTTTCTAAATATTTTTTGAATTTCGAAATTTTTGAGTCAGACTTTAATTCTTTTTAGATGGGTATATTTGTGATGAAAAGCTTCACATCAGGGCCAAAATCAGTACTTTCATTTTTTTTTAAGGGACACCTGATTTGTGAAATCTCTTGTTGCACCCATGCATATTTCTCTATAGCCATCGAGGCATTTTTTAGAAGAACTTGTTGCTGCCGCATCCAAAAAGTTTTAATTTTTTTTTACAAAAAAAAAAAGAACAAAGATGGAAATTCGAATTGACTTTTGTTGTCAGTACTTTTCTAGTCTCATTTATAGCTCGTTTGTTCCTACGGATATATTGCGTGATTTGATGGAGAACTTATGGAAGTCTTGCCAAAAAGACACTAGATCTTTCATCTTTTGGGGAAAACTCTTGTTTTGAAAAAGGAAAAATAAAAGTGCCTGCATCCTCCTTTTTGAAAAGTTCGGACAAGAAACTAATATTATTTTACTTGGCCTAATGTTGAAATTTATAATATCCATAAATAGCAGGAAACTAAATTAATAGTTAACTTTTTCCAGTGAGATTCCCTTGAATATTTCTTCTTTCCTCAGCTGCAGGTAAAAGAGTAAAGCTAATTTTGTGACAGGCTTGAGATTAACCTACAGTAATAAATAACACTTAGGTCTCATTCAATTTTGGGACTTACCTTGACTTTGTCTGCACCTTTAAATTTTGCCTTTTTCTTCTTGGCCTTTGTATTAGCTTGTGCTGGTTTTTTCCTGCAACAAAACACACACATAAAAAATATATTGTAAGCCTTACACGACAATATTCTGAAAATGAAAGTGACGTTGCTTTTTGGTTCCAATTCCAAGAATGAAATTAATTAGAATTTCAAGTTTGTTGAGGTGGCAAGCAATTATACTTTGAACAAAGACATGATATGTTAAGGTGTGTACGTCTCATAAGTTTATGAGTGACTAAATAGGTCTAAAATCCTTTTCCTCGATATGTGACCACAATAAAATAAATGCAAATCAATTTAATTGAGCATCATGAAAACCTCAATAACATAACACAATATATTTAAAATGGAAATGGTCCATATTTGCCAAAAATATTGAACAAAAAACAAAACAACTAGAATACAAGAAATGCCATATGCGCTGAGAGCTGATGTATTAAACCACAAGGCACAAAGGTACTTTGCGACGGTGCAGACAACTGCTGGATACACACTTGATATCAATCTAAACAGCCCCCCCCCCCCAAAAAAAACACAGATCATGGCCTGCAAGGAACATTATTTGTGTAGTAGCTCAGTGTCTGTAGCTTAATTTGCAGTACCTGGAAGAATCTGGCTGTGTACATCTTATCCCTCATGGCAAAGTTCTTTGACTCGCACTGCTAACTGCCGCCTCTGACATTTACCCCTCAGGAGATCGCCGAAAACGGATTGCTGCTAACTGCCGCTCAGACATTTGCCCCTTGGGAGACCATTGCTGCGAACTGCCGATATGAATTCGGGTCGGTCGGTCGGAAAAACTTTTTTTTTTTTTAGTCAATAGCAAACTGTATTGAAACATGTTTGTTTGTATTATAGTTAATCAAAACACTAAAAACAAGGATTCTTACTCAAAAAAGCATCTTTGTACATTATGAAACCCAACTAACATGTAAGAAACTGTTTTAAACATCATCTTTTTTTCATTTCAGAAAGTTAAAATTGAAAAAAAAAAAACTTTTAGGATTTTCCAAAAATTAGTGGTTGGTATTCTTTTGCCTAGTAAAAGAAATAAAAACACTTTTTCCTAATTTCAAAATTAGGGGTCGGTCGGATGAGGACAATCAAACAATTTTTTTTGGCCTTACTGCTGGTCGGACTTCTAGCATCTGAAATATCAGTGATCTTTGTCACCGACATGAGAATTCAATTTCTCCCATTGAGTGTTGTTCATTTTCAAGTAAATTTGATTTGGGCAAATCGGAACAAATTTGCCTTCCAGCAGTTATTTCACTTGTTTTTTTTGTTTGTTTGTTTTTTGGAGGGTCATACTGCTTTGCTCTGTCATGCGTTTTGAGAAGCTGATCAAACAAACCCTTTACTTTTTTTTGTAATTTTACCATATTTTGAGATTTATATTATGAAATTGATTTGGAGAGGAAAATTTGGTTCTTGGCAGATTGACATTGTAATACAAAACCAAAGCCCACAAAATTGGCACTATTTTTTTTCTTTGGGAAATTTCCCCTCTCAACACACAGGGCTTTTCTAATCATAATACCAAACAATAAACAATTTACAAACTGTTGCATCAAGGTAATAAATACTGTGCAGAAAAATTAGCTTTTTTAGTTCATCTCACCGGATCTGAAGGCCTCATAAAACTTTCTTCAACACCCCGCCATGCTTGCATTCGTTTAACTGATTTTAACTTAATACCGCTGAATTCAAGTACCGTCTAGCCAATCTGTCTACTTACAGTGATTTTTGGACTGTTAAAAAAAATTGATCTTGAACTGCTTTCTGCATTGCTACTTCACCAGATGGACATAAAAAGCAGATGATTAACCTTATCCCTTTAGACTCCTGCAGACTGAATGTTCAGTAGACACTAAGCTGTAAGAATAATACACCGTTCACGGAATGCATGTGTCGTCTGCTGAAAAGGTCACACAAGGTCACGAACATGTGGGACCTTATCCAAGGACCATTGGATTCAAGTACCATGAAAGTTGATCAACATATGCGGATACACCAACCAATTTTATAATTCTGACCTTTTTGGAGCTACAAAGGTCACATGTGGTCACCAACATGAGGGACACTACCCAAGGACCATCGTATCAAAGCGCCATGAAAATTAATCGACATATGTGGATACATCAAGCAATTCTGACCATTTTGGGGCCATGACCTCTAGATGATCTTTGACCCCACTAGTGAGATGGGTAACTGTGGGACACTACCCAAGGACCATTACTTGTGAGTGACATGAAAATGTGTGTATGTATGTGGAAACAGCTGGCAATGTTTTTGGTTAACATTTGGGTCAACATTTTTACCACAGACACACAGAGACACACACAGAAACACACACACTACCAAAGCAATCCCTGTCCTCTTGCAGACGACACAAAAATAAGAATCACTAAATGGACAGCTGGCACGTAATGACACTCATGCTGATACAAATCTGGCATTTTCCCTCTATAAAAAGCATTAACTCTAACCAAGTCCTACCAGCACTCATAAGCAATCATGGTTACTTAAAGGGACAAGCAGCGATTTGCTGATCCAAAACATCGAAAAAATCATCAAAATTCATATTTTGATATTTTTGTTATTGGCATGGATGTGCTAACATAACCTGCAAGTGGTAGGCTTGAAATCCGTGTTTTTTTTTTTTTTTTTTTTTACAAATTTCCTCAAAAACTTCATTTTTTTCACTATTTGGTGGTTTGTTTCTACATTAAAGCAGTTATATGGAATTGTACACAATGTCCCTGATTTATAAGTTGAAACAAATGCATTTTCACATTTTTCGATTTTCTCACAATATCGCTGCTAATCCCTTTAAGGTGGTTTAGGGAGACGTACATTAACGTGGTTTCTTAGTTGGTACATTACGGTGATTTAGTTTGTACATTAAAGGGACAAGCAGCGATTTGCTGATCCAAAACATCGAAAAAATCATCAAAATTCATATTTTGATATTTTTGTTATTGGCATGGATGTGCTAACATAACCTGCAAGTGGTAGGCTTGAAATCCGTGTATTAAAGACAAGGCAGTGCCTTTTATCTGATTCTGTAATTTAGATACGTGCATATCAAAATTCCGCCTTGAGATCAAAAAAGCCTTTCTCTGTGAATATTCGAGATTTTTAAGCTCATATTGTGCGCCATGACCGTACAGTTTGACCTCAACCAAGATATTTATGTTTGTTTTTCTGTACTGGTGTAAACACAATCAGCTGTTTAGTGGTGATTTTTTGGAGCCATTTTTTTTTTTTTTTTTTTTTTTTAAATTTGAAAAATTTCTTCAAATATTCATTTTTTTCATATTGGTGTGTTTGTTCTAATTAAAGCAGTTATATGGAATTATACATACTTATCCCTGATTTATAAGTATAAAAAAATGCATTTCTCACATTTTTCGATTTCTCGCATTATCGCTGCTAATCCCTTTAAGTGCTGATAAATGCCTTGGACGTTTAGTGAAAAGAATAAAAAATTAAAAAACCAGCCAATGCTGATATTAACCCTAACACGTAACAGGGCTCTCCCCCCCCAATAACGTCGGAGAGTCAATGAGAATCAATCCATTCGTGTCGTTTGATGTACGAGCATAAATCAGAGTAATTTTTGACTTTCAGTGACTCTCGGACATTTTCCCCGCAGAGGAATAACTTGCGAAAATTTAGGGTACCTCTTACCTCAGCAATTTCACTCACCCCTCGGAGATAAGCGTATTTCACGCACGAATTTCACAAGCTTCACTTGAAAAAAATGATAGGCGGGGAGTCAATATCCCGCACGGGATTTTCGGGTCTGGGTGATTCAAAAAGTGCATTTCAAACCTAGCTAGCTACCATTGCTAAATTCCATGCATCGCGATCGGATTTGTCAATCTGCAGAGGACATACCATCCCGACCCGCACAAACCAAATTAAAAATCGGCTTCATTGAAAAGGGTTTTAATGATAGTATTATTAAGGAGGCCACCCGTGGTGTACATTATCCTTTCAAACAATGAGAGAGGAATAATCGGCTTGTTGCTTTTGTGGTTGAATGCTTAAAGGCAGCAGGTGGTAATTTTCCATACAAATGCAGTGTACATGACCGCCTATCTGATGTGCCGGTGTTTTTCCAGGTCACTACATTCACCTGGTCTCTAGATCAATGACATGTTCTCATTATCCAATCAATGCAATAATTAGGACACTGCACACTTTCTCAATTAGACAATGCAACATTAGAGCTGGAGCATTAAGTCCTGTCATGTCACCTTCATCTACTTAAAATTACTGTATTTTGGGGATCAATGACTAGGGAAAATGAATGGGAGACACTGGTAGCTGCAATTAGGTCAAATACAATGAGTGTGAAAATATTGTAGTGGAGTGAAGTGGGGCTTATCAAACTTGTAGCATTAGTCAGGGGGACTTGGGTTTGATATGAAGTCCCGTGGGATTGCAATGATTAAGCATCACAACTATTTAGACACCTGAGTAGGGTTTCCCAGAGAACAAGAAAACTTTGCTGGAGAATTCCCAGGGGAGGCAGATGGCAGCCATCGTGATTTTCAAAATGGCCGCCATTTTGGTATATTGTCAAATCATACCGAGTTGTGAAGGTGAGTGCTAGGACGCTAGTTTTGAGGGTTCGAAACTGTATGTTAAACACCTGGAAACACGGAATAAGAGAACATTAAGACCGGCAGCCATTTGGTATTAAAATGGCTGCCAATTCCTGTTTTTACATTTCAGCAGAAATTTTGAGTGGTGAGTTCATAAAAATTGGAATTTTAGTGGCCATAGTCTCATTTAATAGTCAAGGGTTATAAAGAGTTTGGATTTGTTGAGAGGTAAATAGTAATTCTTCCTTCCAGCTTGTATAATTTGTATTTCAAAATGGCTGCCATTTTGACACTGGTCAAAAGTCATTTTTTTGTAACTTTATTTCAATAAAAGGTATTCATAGGGCATTTAAACCTGAATGCTATGGTGCATTCGGCTTCCACGAGTCAGCGATATCGACACGGTTCAGGCAGGTATGTTACTCGTACATCTAAGTGCCGGTGTAGAAGTTTTTTTTTTATAGTCTTGCGGCCGAATCATAGTCCACCTACAACGGTAAAGAATAGGGCACTTGATTGAATCTTCACGCATTTTTCATTGTCGTCTATGGACGCTCGGTTATATCTTCTTTTACATCAGTGTAAAAAATCCGTGCTCCACAGACAACGGAATAAAGCGTGATGAAACTAATGATGGTGGCCTGAAGAGGTCAACTGAGCCTATACTATTCTTCACCGTTGTACCCGGTGGACGCATGATCCAGAGGACTATATCTCATGCAACCAAGTATTTCAATCAAGGCTCAAAATTTAATGCTCTTGGGCACTGAATCGCGTGATGTCAATGACCCGGATGAGTTCAAGAAATTGTGGACCGAACCAATGTCCCCGGGCCCATCGTGGCAGATGAGGATGACAGCCGTGATTTAGAACCTTAGCATTGTCATGGTTGTGATAAACAAAGAATACAATATAACACGAAGTGGATTGATGGTGGCTTGCTAATGATGAATCCATATATTGTGGGGCTCATACAAATTAAACAAACTCCAAAAGTGCACTTTTAAAGAAGTTTAAAATATGCTCACTTTGCTATTTTGTGGGCACATTCTGACTATCTGGTCTGTTATAGGAGTCCTGCAAAGTGCAATTATATACGTTGAGCTTGTTCTTGAGTATAATTCATATTGTTGGGAAACAGCTGGCAAGTTTTTGGTTAACTTTGGGTCCACATTTTTTTAACACAGACACACAATAGACACACCCAGAAACACACACACTACCAAAGCAATCAATCCCTCCTCTGCAGACGACACAAAAATATAATCACTAAATGGGACAGCTGGCCGTAATGTCCACTCATTGCTGATACAAATCTGTGGCATTTTCCCTCTATAAAAAGCATTAACTCTAACCAAGTCCTACCAGCCACTCATAAGCAATCATGGTTACTTAAAGGGACATAACAGTAGCGATTTGTGAGCCCAACTCTGAAAAAAATCAATCAAAATTCATTTTTTGAATTTTTGTTATTGTATGGATTGCTAACATAACCGTGCAAGTGGTATGGCTTGAAATCCCGTGTATTAAAGACAAGGCAGTGCTTTTATTCTGATTCTGGTATTTTAGATACGTCCATATCAAAATTCCGACTTGATATCAATAAAAGCCTTTCTCTGTGAATATCCTAATTTTTAAGCATGCATATGTGCGCCATTACCTGTATCAGTTTTTGAACCTCAAACAGATTATTTATGTTTGTTATTCTGTAACTCGGTTTAAACCACAATCAGCTGTTTTAGTGTATCAATTTTGGACGCCATTTTCGCTTTAAATCTATTTACGGGAGACTGTATGAAAAATTTCTCTCTTCAAATACTTTCATTTTTTTTCACTATTTGGTGTGTTTTTTCTGGACATTCAAGCAGTTTATATGGAATTAATACATACTTATCCCTGATTTATAAGTATAAAAAATTTCATTTCTACTTTTTTTTCGATTTTCTCGCATTAACGCGCTAATCCCTTTCAGTGCTGGAATAAATGCCTCTTTGCCGTTTAGGTAAAAGATAAAAAATTAAATTAATTTTATATTTTTGTATTAACCCTAACACGTCACCAGGCCTTTCCCCCAAACAGCCGGATTCTAAGAATCAATCCATTCGTGTCTCTTGACGTAAGAGAGTCAATCAGAGTCATTTTGACTTTCAGTTCACTCTCGGACATTTTTCACCCGCATAGAAAACTGCGAAATCATTAGGGCCTCTTACCTCAGCAATTTCATTTCAGCTCACTCCGGAGATAAGCGTATGTCACGCAAACCGACTTTCAAATCTTCACTCTTGAAAAATGAATTTCGGGAGTCCCATATCACGCACGGGATTTTCGGGTCCGGGTTTTGATTCAAAAAGTGCATTTCAAACCTAGCTAGCTACCATTGGCGAAATTCCATGCATCGCGATCGATTTGTCATCTTGCCGATGTACATTACGCATCCCGACACTCACAAACCACATAAAATCGCTTCATTGAAAAGGGTTTTAATGATAGTAATATTAAGGAGGGGAGGCCACCCGTGGTGTTAACATTATCCTTTCAACATGAGAGAGGAATAATCGGCTTGTTGCTTTTGTGGTTGAATGCTAAGGCACATGGTATTTTTTCCATACAATGCAGTGTACAGTGACCTGCCTAATCTGATGGCCGGTGTTTTCCCGGTCCTACTACATTCACCTGGTCTCTCTAAATCAATGGACATGTTCTCATTATCGCATCAATGCAATAATTAGGACACTGCACACTTTCTCAGTAGCCAATCAACATTAGAGCTGGAGCATAAGTCATGTCATGTCACCTTCCGTCTACTAAATATCTGTATTCCTGGGATCAATGCCTAGGGAAATGAAATGGGAGACAACTGTTAGCTATTGCAATTGGTCCAATACAAGAGTGTTGAAAATATTGTAGTGGAGTGAAGTGGGGCTTATCAAACTTGTATCCCTTAGTTAGGGGGACTTTGGTTTGATATGAAAGTCCCGTGGGATTTCATGATTAAAGCATCACGACCTATTTAGACACCTGTAGTAGGTCCCAAGAGAACAAGAAAAACTTTGATGGAGAATTCCCAGGGGTGTTGCAGATGCGCCATCTTGATTTTCAAATGGCCGCCATTTGTTAATTTCAAATCATAACTCGAGTTGTGAATGTGCTAGGACGCTAGATTTGCGTCAAAACTTGTATGTTAAACACCCTGGAAAGGTTAAGATGAACATACGAAGACCGGCAGCCATTTTGTTAGTCAAAATGGCTGGCCATTAAACCGATGTTATTGTACATTTTTCAGCAGAAATTTTAGTGTGAGTTTCATAAAAATTTAATTTTAGTGGCATAGTCTCCATTTAACTAGTCAAGGTGTATATAAAGATTTTTGATTTGTGTTGAGAGTAATAGTATATTCTTCCTTTCCTCGTGTAATATTTGTATTTTCATAAAGGCTGTGCCATTTTGACACTGTAAAGTCATTTGTTTTTTGTGTAACTTTATTTCAATAAAAGGTATTCATCGGGCATTTAGCCTAAAAAAAAGAATGCTATGGTGCATTTGGCTTCCACGAGTCAGCGATATTAACACGGTCCAGCAGGTATTTTACTACATCTAAGTGCCGGTGTTAGAAGTTTTTATAGTCGGTGCCGACTCATATTCCAATTCCACCACAACGGTAAAGAATAGGGCACTTGACTCAGTTACTCTTCACACAATTATTATTGTCGTCTCGGGGAGCTCGGATTATATCTTCTTTACATCATGTAAAAAGTCCGGGCTCCACAGACAAACGGAATAAAGCGTAAAAATAATGTGGCCGTGAAAGTCACTGAGGCCTATATTCGTCAACCGTTGTCGGTGGAGTATGAGTCCATATGACTATATCTCCTGCCACCGAGTACTTTCAATCAAGGCTCAAAATTTAATGCTTTGGGGCACTGAATCGCAGTGCTGTCACTGACCCGAATAATTAAGAAATTGTGGACCTAAACCAATGTCCCCGGGCCAACCTGGCAGATGAGGATTACATCCGTGATTTAGAACCTTAGCATTGTCATGATTTTGATAACAAGAATAAACCCGAAGTGGATTGATGGTGAGCTTGCTCATCATGAATCCATAATATTTGTGGGGCTCCTACCAATTAAACAACTCCAAAGTGCATTTTAAAGATTTTAAAATATGCTCACTTTGCTGTTTTGTGGCCAATTCTGCCTATCTGGTCTGTTATAGGAGTCCTGCAAAGTGAATTAATAGTGAGCTTGTTCTTGATAATCATTTTTGGGAAAGTATACCAATTAAACAACTACACAATGCAGTTTTAAGGATCTCATAACAATGAGTACTCCAATCCAGCTCTCATTCACACTCAGGACTATACCCTACAAAAAGCTTTTAATGTACTTAACAAAATATACTGCTCTACAATTCTACAGTGGCTGAATGGATTGTTCTTTATATTGTGACAGTGTTTTTGTTATCTGTTGTGTAGCGCTTGTTTAACCAATGGGCAGTGGCAACCCCACCCCCGTAACTTTTCCTCCGGTGCGTTAAACGACAATAGCTTTTGCAAAATGGTTCCAGCTAATTGTTCTTATCATTCTTTTTTCATATTTTAGCATTTTTTGTTGGTAAAGGTAGCACCTTCACCGGGGTAGGTTGCCGTCAAAATCAATAGTGTGTGTTGTGTGTGTGTGCCTTGTGTGTGGTGTGGGGGGGGGAATGGGGTTGCCACCCAATGATAATGTATGGTACACTTTATGGTACAATATTCTATTATATCAAAGCTCTCAACTTTATGTTAATGTAAAAACTTCAATTTCCACTTTTAACAGCTGAAAACCCGCAGAAAATCCATATTCCTACCTTTATAATTGCAAATGGGATTTTCGCACTATTTTTGTGGAATAAGGTAAGAACAGTGGTCTTCTAATGACTCTAAGGAATTCTTGCTTACCTTCTCCGATGTTATGTAACAAATTGAATTGTCTTTAGGCATAGGCGAACCGTCCCTAAATATTATTCCCACATAATATATATTCATTTCGATCACGCTGTAATGACGACGACGCCCCCCCCAAGTGACGTCATAACCACACATCTCTCTTCCAATCCTCTTTTCGTCTTACCGTCGCCAGAATAAACATCCTGCAGGGGGGCGGGACGGGCCGGGAATCAACATCGGAGAAGGGAAGCCAAGCATTTCCTTACGAGTCATTAGCAACAACCACTGTCTTACTGACTCATACAGGAATCTCTTACCTTCATCCGATGTTGAGAACAAATTGCATTAACATCGCCAGATTAGCCAGGTATAGGACGGCGGTGCACGGATGCAAAAACGTCCACACCTGGATTGCGTTGAATCGCAATGAGTATGAACTGAATTGCAAAGCAATTCAAAGTAGTAAGATCCAGCGCAAGGTCACATTGCAATACACAAAATATCATTTAAACCTAGCACACCACTTTACTAAGAGAATAATTTGGCTGAGCCCCCTGAAAGAGTTGCTCCTGCAAAAAACAACTGAAACGTCCAGATAATCGACGTACCTAGAGGAGACGTCACAAAAAAAACACACGAAAACCAGCACCCCCCACCTCGTGCACAACACACGGCTCATAACTGAGAGGTTTACCCCCAAGTATGAGGGTCTACAAGGCTTCAGAGCAGCTCGATCCATTAGACCCAATCGCCACGGGGCCTGGCCCATGACGGCCGAGAGGAGTGGCAAATCGCCGGTGAGCGGAGACTGATTGAGGCTGAAAAGAGCCCAATCCTCAGGACTCCTCGACGGCCACAGTACTCCGGCGAGACAACCCACAGCGTAGGCCAGGAATACTTGATTCACAACTGTTACCGGTAATGCAGCCCAGCCCACCATACCCCCACTGCACCCCACTCACTTGAGCCCCCAAGGGCAAGCGAGTGCGAGAAGCGGAACGAGGAGAATCTTGCGAGCCGACATAAGCCCACTCCGTTTCAACATCTCTAAACCGAAGCCTACCCCGGGGAGTAAGCTTCATTATAGTACAGCAACCCCAAGTGTATCAAGGATCTCCACCAGAATGGAATAAGGCCAACCAGAAGATTAACCCCATTCCGGGGGAACATCCAATAGTCCATACTATGCCTATTCATCGTGAAATGTAAAAAAGCATCAGAAATGACTACCCGATGTCGCCCTGAGACGTGACCACCTCAAACGAACTGACCATTAAACGTTTGAAAGGGTGCTGACAAAGAATTATCATCCACGCAGAAAAAATCGTTGAGAGAGTACCCGATCAACCGAACCATCTCCAAAACATTTACTCCAAGCCTCCTAACAATGGATTGAGGCAGCCAGGAGAGTAAGAGATCTAACAGATTTCTCCGAAACTCTAAAAGTCTAGAAATACGCCGCGTAAAAAGGGCAGTGGCAAACGTTGATCATTCGCGGCCTTACTCTCACCACAACAGCATTCCCCTATCACACATCCAACCAATTGCACGTACCGGTTCGGAACCCAACTGGCGAATGTCGTGTGTGGTATGAATCCAAATCTAAGGCCAGACAAGAGGAAAAACGTCCGTCAACCATGGGATAATAGATTAACGCCAGGCTTGGGACTTCTGTGATGCAACCCTTTATCCTGTATCTAAGGGTGCAATGGGATGTTCCGCTTCTTAACCAAGATAAGAGTAAATCCGTCTTTCTTGGCCCCGGATAGGCAACCACTTCATCATATCCTACCAGGCTGGAACATCACAGAATAGAATACTGTGAAACGAAATCAGCCCAAGGACACCCAACAGATTCGCTCACTTTAATAAAAAGGTGAGAGGATTTGTGCACATAAATCCACCTCTGCACACGAGGCCAGACCAAGAGTGGAACTATTACTATACATAAACATGTGAAGGTAATGATAAAATAATAGTCTAGCCTCTCCCACCATGTACAGAAACCCTGCATCTGGCGGAAGACTAATTAGCAATCCGAACATAGAGGTAAAATAATCTAATAGTATTTCGAATCACAAGACCTCCCATGATGTCCAAGCCAAACCAATCCAGCATAGATAGATCGGAGCCGATACCCCCTGTGCGCAACCCCGTCTACCATGATTTGGTCTGTTCGAAAGTCACAAGGTTGATTAACCTCATAAGTCCATGTCATTTGAAAATGCAAAGACTCATTACCAACCCAATCAAGCTTGCCAATGCCCCCATGCCCGTGCAGAAGAGATGGCATTGCATGTCTGACACCTTGATCCCATCAGCCCTCGTCATATCAAGGCAACTCAAAGCGACAAAACGACCCTTCATATCACTCCTAGATCTCCATAGGGGCGGTTGGGCGAGCGGTTTTACGCCGGGCTTAATGTGTTCTCATCTATATGGAGCTGCGGGCTGAGAATCGCCTGCTATAGCGTGTGAGACGTTGTAAAGACCGGGATCTCCTCCCGACTGCCCCCCCTCTTCTTGGGCCTTCAATCGCATCCGAGCAGGGGTGATTTCGGCTGCGGGCGCTTTGTCACGGGCGTCAATGCCGTGAACGAGCGAGAAGCTCGGCGGCGCGTGCCACACTACGCTTAGTAAGAGTACTCTCTAAATCCGACCGGTGCTGGTCCATGGTCTGTAAACCCGGATTAGACCCCCAACAAGGACCCGCATCCTGACTCACTACACCTTGAGGGCATCCGGATATTGCATGAAAGTGATCTCGAGCGTTGCGTAGTACTTTTGCGGACCGACAGATCTTATTTCCGAACAGAACCGATATGCCAAAAGACGAAATTCAAATTAATGCTTTGCAACTAAAATCCATTCCTCACAGTCTAGCATGTATCCGATGGAATCAAATGTCTTCGCCAGACGCTTGTGGCGAGCGGGATACCCAAACGCTCAGAATCGTGGTAGTATGTCGACTATTCGTCGACTCCGGATCAATAGTATGAGGCATTAATGCTGTGTCGGTGACCATAAAAACCGGCAGGGACAATCCCCCGCCGACACATCGCACCTCTGTTTTTGGCTACTGGCTACGACACATTAAGTCGCCAAGGTCCAGTTTCACTCCCATCAACAGTATGTCGCATCCTCAGCTCTACACGAGCTGTGAGGGCGGGCTCGCACCTCACAGATATATATCCCGAACGCCGTCGTGCTCTCCACGGGAGTTAACTTCTGGCGGCATGAGTGTTGGGGTCATTTTCTTCGAGCACTCAAACATTCAGACGCAGGCGCGTCCACGGATGCCCGAAGGAGTGCTGAAGGCAGCAAATTGGTAATAACCGGTGTACAGCGAGACGCACGCACCAACATGCTGTCCCCGTCTTGGAAACGTCACCACCTCCACCACCGGAAAAACTACTGACTACCATAATATCCGCGTCGTAACGCGGCAATCCAACAACAAACCGGCATCTCTCACTTGCTAAAAGGAATTGATCCAACGCGCCATCACGACATAATTCAAGACCATACAATAGGTGATTCCAATTTTTAGTCCCTACCACAAAGGCTGACCGAACCAAAAGCACATCCGACCCGGTTGATGTGTCAGCGTACAACATCCCCGACTCGTCGTGACGGTGATTTCTAACGCGGTTGAGGAGTCTTCTCGAACGACCCCTCGTGGCCGCCGGTGGTAGAAGGGGAGGGGGGATAGAACTTGGCGAATCGCCAAGACCGGTTGCACAACCCCGTAGGGCTGGCTCAAAAGCAATCGGTTGTGCGTTGTTGTTTTTTATGTAAAACACCAGGCTCCAAACTCGGGACCCAGGAGGGGTCTGCGCTCGGAAGACAACCGTGCGACGATCTAGAGGCTGCAACGCCTAACAAAGACGTAAGCCGCCCCAAAAGAAACCGAAGAAGAGAACGCGGATTGATGGATTAAGGTCGAGTCCCACAGCGGAGAGACAACTAAAGGAAGTGAAATCCAAAAAGGTAGGCATCATAAAATGATATGATCGGCCACCTGAAGCGACGGAGCCGCTACCGACCAGGAGAAGGCGGAAGCTATTCCCCCAGCCCCTGTGTTTGTAGATAACCCGGCCCCCGACGGCCTGCTGTCGCCGATGAACGTTGGGGCGAGCAGCTCCGCCCCAGGCAGCAGAGACGCAACCGCAAACATATGGGGGTGCACAGTCCCGCGAATGATGGTTTCCGTTCCTCCCCGTCAACGAATCACAACAGACCCCCGAGGGAATTGCGTCTTCTTAGGTAACAAAGCGGACCGGGGAGGGGGGGAGGCACGGCTTAACACAGGCCAGTTCCATCGGGTGATGAGATGCTCCCCAGGGGTGCGGGGGGGGTGGGGGCTCTGCCCATCGCGTCCCGAGATCCCGGAAGGGTGTGCTGGTTGAGGCGATTAAGGTGCGAGAGAAACGCACACGCACATGACCTCAGCAACTAGAACTACCCTAACCGCGCAAGAACAGAGTAACGGTTATAGCTAAAAGCCCCGTGATGTACGCTACTGGGCCTATAGTGTATGGCGAACTATTATTATTAAAAGGCAAGTACATGAACGGACACGTACAGGAGAACCAGTAATAAAATACAAGCATACCACTGTGTGGCCGCAAAGTATCAACAGACACCGCGCAAGTCGAACCTCCTCGCTACACCCCCCCCGCGGGCCCCGAACAGTGACAACCGAAGGGTGTATAAAACTGCCAGAATAATAAAGGACAATCTCTTCCCTTTCCAGTGTCCACAAATTGGGTCCACCCTGTACAAAGCATACGTCAGCTGACTGTCTCGTATAACTTCACATACAAAGCAGCATACAAGCTCGCACCATCCAACGCCTATACCGATTGTCACCGTTGCTGGTAGTTTGAGGTAAGGGCAGGAGGTAGTCAGTAAAGTACCGTTTGACATATGACATAGATTAACAGCAGCCGAACTGGTGAGCAAACCCTACAATAAACCCAAACGCCGGTGTGTTCTAATGAAATATTATCTCTTAAACCCCGGGTTTGACAGAGACCTGACGAGACGTAGCAATACGACGCAGGGGTGGCAACCCCGAGCGGAGGAGAGGCAATACCAGGACCTAGGTTGGGCCCAATCGCCCGGGGGGCCCAACCACCCAGCCCAAGTTCCGGCATGCACGGGACGCCCCAACCAGCGCCGGCGGGGGGGGGGGAGGCTGTCTACATAACTGGGCATATGGTGCGTGGGTCCTTTGCCCCCGATGCGCACCGCTGCCCTCTCGCACACAAAAGCGCCCCCCCCTTTTCTGAATGGTTCTAACACGCCCCCCCCCCAAGTCCCTTTTGTATTCCCCTCCGACTGGAAGAGAACTATACCTCGGATCGACGACCCAAGCAGCCCATTTACCCACCCCTCCCCTACGCCTACACACTCGTAATCGGCTTCAAAAATCACGGAATGCAAGGGCGGGTATACTGCGAGGCGCAGATATGCCGCGCCTGAATTCCCCCCAACAGGGGCTGCGAGCCTACAAAGATCAGTGCCCTGCCCCCAAGTGCCCCCCGCCCAGAGGTCAGTGTCCCATCCCCCTCACCTTTCCACACGATCGCTCTGTTGACTAGGCCTCTAAATAACTATTATTTTCACCAATCCCTTTCCTACTATCAATTTATTCATCTCGTTCATACCGCTATTTCGTAAAAATACCTGAGATGAATGGTCTATTGTAACGCTAAATCCCCCTGAGAGGATGTAGCAATGGACCGACATCACACAATGGAAAACGAATGATAACCACCTACCTGCTCAGATGCCGAAATCGAAATCCTGCTGCAGTGACCGAGGTCGCGTGTGTCGTTGGTGGAGACACATCGCCTCCAAGCACCGGGCGGAAACCCAATAAGCCCGTAAAGAACGGACAATTCAGGTGTCGGGGATGGCCTAACACGTCCGAAAATCTCTCTAACCTTAACCCCCGTGATAAACGGTCCGTTGTAATATTAATTTCTACTGAGAAGTTAGCAACGGCCCATCAACACGCGGGTTCGTTCGAGAAGACTAATCCACCGCTAAAATCCCCAAAGGGATTTAAGCCACCGGGGGGTGACCATCGAAGCAGGGGCCGGCCGACTACTAGCGCCAGCCCCGGCCTCGCTGAAAATGCCAAACACTAACACTCCTGCCGCCGGCACCCCTCCCCTGTGGGAGCGACGGCGTAATGATTGGAGGCCAGCGTAATTGAACCAGGAAATAATCGCCCGGACTAAACAGGCGAAGCGTGGCCCAACATCGCTGAAGAAAAACACCCGTCCAACCAGACATTGATTCCCATGAATTGGGATTCAAAGCTGTGAATGGGTATTGTCTCGAATATCGACCGGCAAATCCCTAGTGAATGGTCCTTTTGTTTGGTCTAAATCCGGGATTTACAAACCAGACCATGGACCAGCACCGTGGAGATTCGCCCGGGTCAAAGCGCACGCAGCCGACATCACCCCTGTGAGGATGAAGGCGAAAGGAATCGAGACCAGCGCAGTAAAACCGTACATCGCCCTATAGATATAGATGGAAGATATGGTCCCGACGTCGCCGGTGGGTTTCCGCTGAAGCACGGCGGCTGCTTGCAGCGGGAACCGCACCGTAGCAAAACGCTGCCCCGGGGCAGCGTCGCCGTTAAGCGGACCCAAGAAGGACACAAGCACCTTAGGTGACGGTGATCTCCATAGCGGTGATCTCCTTAATCGGTAGGGTACCGAAACGGTGACAACACGCATAATCCAGCCAGAAATCTACGCACCCCTGGGGCACGTGCGACTGACACGACACCGGGCGGGTGTGTAACCTCTAACGGCGGGTGAACCCCCCTTACATGCAGCGGATGACCTCCCTGTAAACTGCGAGGGTACATAGCGGTTGGTATTGTATCGGTGGTACCGAGACGGCTACCACGCGCCCAATATCCTATCAGTCAAACTCACCCCTGAGGCGCGGGCGACTGAAAAGACACCAAGACCCAAAGCCTGTGTAACGGCGGGTGAACCTCCTTCATCAGCGGAGGAGCTCCCGCTCATTACCGGTCAAGATCCCTACCGTCCAAGTTTTACCGAAGGGACGAAAACCCAGGATATACCCCGGTCCAACTCCAGAGCGAACCTGGTGCAATACCAGAGACCGATACGCACGGCACACCTATTCGCCCCGTAGTAGGCCCAGCGTGCATCATCATGGGTGTGGGTCCCGTTACGTCGACTCGGTCGCACAAGTCCGTACAGCCTCTGCTATAAGGAACCACCACCGGCCTGAGCCGCACCAAGGCGGGCGGATACCCGATACAAAATTTACTAAGTATTAGGATAGAAACTTTATATAAAAGCATTTCGAAAACAATCCTACAACTCCTTTAATCAAAGGCCATACCTCGGTTGACATAAGGGCTGCAAGAAGGCAGTAAGGAACTAGTAGTAAACCCACAAGTTTACGCTCATTGTGTGAAGTAATGGACGTGCATAAATGATACAAATGTAAACAACCCGGACGCCATCTTGAATCGAAACCACACAAAAACAAAGGCGTCGGTCCCTTTCCAAATGCAATTCTCACAAACCATTGTAATCACATATATACACGTTAAAAAATATATATAAATATAAAAAAAGAACCTCACATATAATATATTAGTGGGAAATCAGCTATCGATATGAACGTGGCGCAGTGCCACGGCCTACGCTAGTCAGTCTATGGGAGTGAAAATTATGCGGTTTGTATGTTGACAAACCCGACGCAAAGTCAAGTTATAAAGTCCTTAAAATACCGGCTTCGCAAACGAAAAATGACAAAACTACAGCCCCAGGGACGTAATAATGATCATTTCACAGATTTACACAAGGTTCAGGACTAAACTAGTAGCTAATCTGCAACCAAAATAAGCTTCGACAAATTACGGGAGTCTAAATACTTAACGTACCGCACTTGTCGCACCCAAGACTAAAAGAGGAAGATGAATTGTGGGTATGACGTCACCTTGGGGGGGGGTGTCGCATAGCAGGTGATCGAAATGAATATATATTATGTGGGAATAGATTTTTTTTGAGGTTCGTGGCCTCTTCCTAAAGACCATGCAATTTGTTTACATCCAACGGCTTGAAGTTAGCAGATTCCTGTATGAGTCTTATGTGACAAATTTTGCAGACTTGCATATTTTATTAGCATCATTGTGATGCCATACTTGGTTTTTCATAACTTCTTTTGGTATCAATGGAAAGAAGAGGCTATAACTACCCACGGTATCAAAATATAACCCCCCCCCCCCCCGCATGGGGGTGGCAAAAAATCTGATAAGATAGGGGCACAAGTCATAATAGCTGCCTTTTGAAATACAATTATACCGAGATTGATTGAAGAGAAATGTTTTACTCTACCAAATAGGACCATCTTTATACTACATCTTGACTAGATAAATGGATACTGTGTCACCATAATTAAATTTAGGAAACGCCCACTAAAATTACTGCTGAAAATGTACAATAAACATGTTAATTTGTGGCAATTGTTGAAAAACAAAATGGCTGCCATTCTTAATGTTCCTCTTCTAAGCTACTGTATCCTTTCCATAGAGTTGTAGGTGTTTAAAATGAAGTTTTGGTACCAAAACTAGCTTCCTAGCCCATTCACAACTCGAGTTAGGATTTGAAAATATACTCAAAATGGCAGCCATGTTGAAAACCACGGATTTCACAGTCCCCTTGACTATACTACGGGTACAAATATGAGGAATTCGGTAAAGATGTTTAAATGGAGACTGTTCACCATATTAAATTTGGTATGAAACTCACCACTAAAATTACTGCATGAAAATGTTCAAATAATGATGGTAATTGCGGCCATTTTGAAAAACAAAATGGCTGGCATCTTAATGTTCCGCCTGCTAATCTAGCTTTATGCGTTACGAGAGTTGTAGGTTGTTTAAAATGAAGTTTTGGCACCAAAACTAGTTTCCTATACATTCTCAACTCGAGTTATGATTTGAAATATACCAAATGGCAGCCATTTTGAAAACCAAGATGGCCACCATCTGCCACCCCTGGTAATTCTCCATCAACACTTTTCTTTGTTCTCTGGTACCTACTTAAGGTACTTCATAGGTGTTGATTTCTTTAATCATTGAAATCCACGGGATTCCACAGTCCCTTGACTACATTGCAAACTTCAACTTTGAGAGGGTCAGTAGTGACAGTAGTCTACAAGAGGGGCCTTACTGGTTTAAAGTAAATGCAGAGTATAGACATTGCACGGTGATCGAACCCACAAAGGTCTCCTTCACCCCCCCACCCCACCCCCCCCACCCCCCCCCCCAATACCCTACCCCCACCCACAACCCCCCCCCCCCCAACCTCCCAACCCCCCAACCAACCCCCCACACCCCCCCCCCCCGAAACCCCCCCCCCCCACACCCCCGCTCACCCCCCCGCCCCCCCCCCCCCCCCCCCCCCCCCCCCCACCCCCCCCCCGCCCACCCCCCCCACCCGCGCCCCACCCCACCCCCAACCCCTCCCCCCCACCCCCCCCCCCCCCCCCCCCCCCCCACCCCCCCACCCCAACCCCCCCCTCCCCTACCCTCCCCCCCCCTCCCCCGACCTCCCCACCCCCCCGCCCCACCCCCCGTCCCCACCCCCCCCCACCCCCCCCGCCCAACCTCGCAACCTCCCTCCCCGCTCCCCCCACCACCTCCCCCCCCCACCCCACCCCCCCACCCAGCCCCCGCACCCGCCCCTCCCCCCACCCCCCCCCAACCGCCGCAACCCCCCCACCCCCCCCCCCCCCCCCCCCTCCCCCCCCCCGCACCCCCACCCCCCCCCCCACACCCCCCGCAGCCCCTCCCCCCTTCCCCGCCCCACCAACCCCCCCCCCCCCTCCTCCCGCGCCCCACCCCCCTAACTCCCCCCCCCCCCACCAGCCCCCCCCCCCGCACCCTCTCTCCCTCCCCAACCCCCCCTCCCCCCCCCCCCCCCACACACCCCCGCCCCCCCCCCACCCGCCCGCCCCCCCGTCCCCCCCCCCCCCGCCCCACCATCCCAACCCACCCCCACCCACCCCCCCCCACCTCCAACCCCCATGCCCCCCCCCCCCCCACGCCACAGAACGCCCCCCACCGCCCACCACCTACCCCCCCACCCCCTCCCACTCCTCCCCCCCCCCCCCACTCCCCCCTCCCGGCCCCCCATCCCCCCCTCCGCCCCCAGCCCTACCTCCCCCCCCCCCCCTCTCACCCCGCCGCCCACCCCCTCCGCCCCCCCGCCCACCCCGCCCCCCCCCCCCAACGCAGCCGCCCACCCCACCCCCCCCCCCACGCCACCCCCAAGTCCCCCCGCACCACACCCCCCCCACCCCCCCCCAGCCTCCCCACCCCCACCCCCCCACCACCCCTATGTTTTGCTGTTGTTTATCATTTAAAGGTTCATTCTTCCATTTTCCATTAAAGTGTCATGCCTTCATTTACCACTTAAAGGCCTTCCTTCATTTGCCCATTAAAGGGTCTGTTCCTTCATTTGCCAATTAACGGCTATGCCTTCATTTGCCAATTAAAGGCCGTTCTTCATTTGCAATTAACTGGCCGTTCCTTCTTTGCCAATTACATGCTATTCCTTCATTTGCCAATTAAAGGGCCATCCCTTCATTTGTCCCATTAAAAGGGCCCTCTTCCATTCCCATTAAAGGGCCGCTCCTTCATTTACCAATTAAGGGCCGCTCCTTCATTTACCAATAAGGGCCGCTCCTTCACTTTACCAATTAAAGGGGCCGCTCCTTCATTTACCAATAAAGGGCCGCTCCTTCCATTTACCAATAGAGGTGGGCTATAGAATGTCAATGTTTTCAAATTCACTTCGAACACAGGCTCAGTGATGACTTTATCACCCTATCCCACTTTCGACAGAAAAAAATAAAAAAGTTCGAAAACCAGGTTCCCATCGAAAAAAATCCCAAATGGCCGCCAATTTGTCAAAAATTGATTTTTTGACCCTAACGCAATTTTTTTTTGTTTTATTTAATTTTGGTGGCAATAACCCATTTTTGGGGTTTAGGAATCATGCTATGACACTTTCACCCACCTACCCTTTTTTTTCTTGAAAATGCCATTTTTGCTTAAAAATTGACCTCTGAGGGCTCTTCCCATAAAAGCGTCATCCCATTGATATTGTGATTTTAACATTCAAAAAGTTTAAGAGAGTTTTATTATAACACATGCTGTACAAGTTGACTTGCGTGTGTTGCGGTTTTACACCTGTAGCTTTTTTAATGTCATAAAAATTGCCCTCCCTTGAAACCCACACGTACGAAAGTTTGTTGACACCTGTACATTCCGAATGGGAGTGTTTTTCGCACCTTTGCAAATTAAGCCATTGGGAAAATGGTAAGTGTTACACAGCTCTAATCCTTCGGAAAATGATGCATCAACAATTCTAATGATGGCCCACCAGTGTAAAATTTAAAATTTTTGCATAAACTATATGTACTTTTTTGGAAAGCGCCCTCTGTCACATTTGTAGTCTAAAGCTCATATCGAGAAAACGCAAAGTCGTGGTTAGATAGAAATTGCATACAATGATTCCTGTACCAAAACAGGGTATTTGCCACAAAAATGAAGATGATTAAACGAAAGCTTATCAAGTTATAGGTCAAAAATAAATGATTTTGGCCAATGTTGGCGGCCATTTTGATTTTTCGTTGGGGCACCCTGGTTTCGCACTTTTTACTAATTTTTTTCTCTTTTCTTCGAAAATGGATAAGCTCAAATAAAGTCAACATTTTAGCCTGTGTTCTAAGTGATCTGAAACTATGAACCCCAATATGACCCTCTTAGCCCACCTCTATACCAATTAAAGGCCCGCTCCTTCATTTACCAATTAAAGGGCGCTCTCCTTCATTTACAATTAAAGGGCGCTCCCATTTACCAAGGGTCATTCTCCATTCACCAATTAAATGTCCGGTTCTCTTCATTGCCAAATAAGGGCGGTTCCTTCAAGCTTCATTGCCAATTAACAGGGCCGTTCTTCTTCATTAACCATTTCAAGAGCCATTTCAATTGATCATTAAAGGGGCATTAACTTTATTTGCAAGTAGTTCTCCCTTCCTTACTCCCCATTAAAACCAATTCCATTAGTTTACAATTACAGGGCCATCTCCATTATCAATTAAAACTTATTAACTATGAAATAGTACTTGGCACAATGGGTTTACCTACTTTCACGTAATTGGTTTCACTCTTCGACTCAACATTCACTCTTCAGATTGACATTTCCTCTGGAGAATTTCCCCA